>JABASF010000831.1:0-31112 GCA_019776145.1 Harlomillsia oculata
TGACTTTGAGATGACGGATTCGGAAATTAGGTAAGTAAAAAAAATTCAGAAAGTAAAAAAGTGACAGCATAGGAGGGCCCAACATTTTGTTCATGCTAGAGGCCCCAATTTTCACGGTACGGGCTTGGTCATGTCTTGAAAAACACTCAATGAAATTGAATTGAAAGATCGAAATTTTTTTGAGTGTGTCGAGCACAGGTAGAAACAAGGAACAAGTGCTAAAAACAGCATCAGCATTAACAGTAGCTAGTGTAACCATAACTAATGCGTATTATTAGTTTGTCTCACGTCTTCTCCGGACATTTAAAATGCATTCTTCATTCACAATAAAAAATATTGGACATTGCCAATTACTTAATTACCTTTTTCTTGAAACATTGGGTAAGGTTAAGTTAAGATAAGATTTGTCGTTTTGCTTTTGGAGACTTGCAATTGACGATAATGATGACTGAAATGGGTGTCACGAAGACCACGGTCGGACATTACCCTTCCTTTTTGCAACAAAGTCCATTTCATTTCCGCTCCTTTCACTCACTTGGTACACACGGTCTTCCTGTCCTTTCCATTTCTCCTTTAGCTGAATAATGGTCAGTCGTTCACACGGTCAGGGCTAAAACTTCTCATATTCTCGGCATCATCGCATGCAACAAACAACAACGGCAATAATGTCCGTTTCATTCCTCTTTTCCCATCATTTGTTTCCCGTGTGTATAACTACTACCATTTTTCATAACAATCTCTTTATTAAGAGAAATTACATAGAATACTATACATTTACAACAGCATGGTAAAATGAACAATAAAAAAGCAGCAAAGCTTCGTAATTTATCAGTTACACTGTATAATACCTTGATATAAGTTGTGCATAAGGCTGCATAATAACATTGACATGACCTCAAGAAAAAACTAACCAAGAAGGCAAACTTGTCTCCTTGTCATCACAACTGCGTCCAATCCAATCCAATCGAAAAATAAAACGTTTGTGTCATGTGTTTTTTTTTTGCAGAAAGTGAGCAGAGCAAGAGTGTGAAGAGAAAGGAAATCCAATTATAGCTACTATTTTATACCAATGCAAGAAGGGTCCAAATTGTGTGTACCTATAACACCTGACTGAATCTTTTTGCTCGACTTGCTTGCTGTTAAAGGTGAGATTTATGCATTGAATGTCATTTTAAGTATGAAACTACGTGGAAACAATCTCGATTTCTTTTTCCTTGAGATCGGAATCCGTATTAAAATTCTCGTTTTCACATCGGAAAAATCCTGTTTGTTTCGTGAATAAAGTGTTATTAACACTTTTAGTGTTTAAAATTTATTATTATCGTGTAACTTGGTAGTTCCGTTTCCCATTACTGGACTCAAGATATGTTTTCTGTTTATGACACGGCCGTCTTGCAAAAAATATATTGTCATTTTGTGACCAATTTTAAAGGTGTTGTTGGCGACAATAAAACGCATTTTGATTTGAGGTATTAAAAGGGAAATAAGGGCTTAATCAAGGGTTTTTTATTCAGCAAATACGAAGGTTCAAACTAGCAGCGTTTGGAATTTGGACGAGTTAAGCAATGTAATATAAATGTGCGTATAGAAACCAAAGCCATTTGCATTATTTGTCTAATCTACACTGAAATGCCAGAAATCATGTACAGGAAAATGTCGTTGAACTGACTCGACTTGCGTTTCAATGTGCAGAACTTCCATTAGTAATTTCTAATTTGGAATTAGGAAACGAAAAAGTATGGAATAAATGTGTTGTAAGTTTTCCTTCATTTCTGAATTTTGGACTGAAGACGAGCGTGAAAGACAATGTATGAGGAGATCATTTTTGATATGGCACAAATTGTTTGTTTGTGTGGACTGACACTTGATACGATCATAATGAAGATGAAGATTATGTCATAAGCGCATTAATGCGACGATGTGATGTTGAAGAATGCGTTTGCAGAGTAGAGGAGGAGTAATGAATATAGTCAAAAAAAGGAGCTCGTCCTTCATCCCAACGTGAGTTGGCATCAGGTGACCTTTAACCGTCGACGGAATCAAGGTCCCCTCACTCTCAACGGAGGTCAGGCCACTTGATTGTCGCTTGTTATAAAATCGATATTCAGATCGCTCGCACTATTTTAACATCTTTTTGGTTACCAATTTATTGACTTTTTCATATTTTTCTGAGGTTGTTATCATCCAAAAACTAAGACGAATTTTGAATGATTTATTTTATTAGGACGAAGATTTCCTCGGATGAATGTATACATAGTAACTGTACGAAGCACATTGACATTGCTTGTGAGTGTACCTGAAGAGTTGGACAAGGTTTCATTTTTCCTATTTCATTTTCTGTGCAACTTCCAATCGTCACCTATCTCCTATCTGTGCCTTTTTCACAGACGGCAGTAGGCCGTCAAATTCTCTCGATGAAATGATCTTGAGTGCCGGTGGAGGCCGAATTTGTCAGGGATTTGTTCAAAGGGCAAATTGTCTACCTCGCATTTAAATATTCATTTTATCGCATATCGCTACATTTTATTCTGTGTGTACGTATTCCTTACGTAACTACAACAATGTAACGTAACTACTTAACGTTGGTGTAGTACTAATGTGCATGGTTTTTTCACTTCTACGCCTCCTGTCCTGAAATGTCTTACGTCTCATCTCGTGAAGGCCTATATTTATGCTTTTATGGCACACACGCTCAAATCTAAAATGTATCAAACATTTTCCTTTTTGTCTCGGTCATACACCGACTATTTGACATACATGCTACAAAAACTGCAGTACATTCAATCATGCTGAACGAGACCAGACAAAATGACTGATTACAGCAGCAGGACGAGCGAGTAGCCGGACGGGCTTTTTCTTATCCAGACTCTGTTTCATAGTTTCATTCGCCTTTATGCTTATCGGCTCCAATAATTCTATGCTTTTTTCTGAAAAATGGGATTGGACGGACGTAGGAAGTTGTTCCAGTCGTACTTTGCCTGAATGCCTCGCTTGCAAAATCATCACTTGAGTCTTTATTTACATCATTTCTCAAAGAGGAGGAAATGTAGCGCTCAATTGTGCATAGCTGCAAATTTCGAATGTCATTAGAAGACAAACGTCTATAGTGTCAGTTCATACTTGAAAGAAAGGGAAATTCAAATTCACTTTCTGTCTACGTGAATGAACATTGAAAAATTAAAATTTAAGATGCATCGTAGGCTTTCGACTCAATCCTTGCTCTGAAATGCATGGTTTTTTCATCGTCGTCTGTACTTTTGCTTTGCTGGCATAGTTTTTTGCGGTACTGTAAATCAGAGTAGAAGCTGGGTGAGACGAGGAAGAGCCTTGGCGCCACACGGGGATGTTTATTTGTACATTTTGACCGTGGATCCCGATTACAAGATTACATTTTTGCTACCATTATCACCACACAGACCGCACTACTACTAATATTGTTTTGCATGTGTGCGCTTGATAAAATCCTAAATATTGCCATTGACCATGCCTTCGACGATCAAAAATGTATAATAATGGTCAATCATCAGAATGGCAGAGGTGATTATAATAAATGTTTGTAACATTGTAATTTTCCAGTCCCTGGAGATGACAAAGCGGGTGTGCATTTCATGCTTATTCCTGTGCTTTCCATCAGGAAATTCTCATGGGTATTCAAGATTATTAAAATGCTTTCGACTTGGCATGATCCGCTCTGTTCCAGTTTCAGTTTGCAGAGATGTTTATGTTGTAGTGACATTCACAATCTGCGTACACAACAAGGATTTTGTGAGCAGCAAAATGTCCAGCAGCACGTGATCAATTTCTTTTGCTGGAAGGTCTGAGTGAAAGAGAATCAGAAGGATAAGCAATGTCCAATGTCATTCTTTTTCCGCTCAACAAGTCTTCCATCTTTTTATAGAGAGGCCACCAGAAAGGTCAAAGGCAAATCATTGAAAACCGGGATTAAAATGATTGAACACAGACATTATCAAACAAATTCATTTTTCTTTCTTCATGCCATTTTAATTAGTGGTGTACATCTCATGTTCTGTGCTGACGGAGGTCACTTTTTTCAAAGATGCTTGTGAAGATGCAGATTTATTCGCAAGTCTTTTTTGTATATGAGCATCGCAAAATAAGCATATCATCATAATGTCCAGCATTAAACATGTAGTGTCCTATTGAGATTCAATGATTCAATGCCAAAATCCGTCTTTTCTTTCTCGGAAGTTGGTGTTGGTTTGGTGATCCAGCCGAAGTACTACTGCACTCAATAGAAAATCTTTGTCAAGATTACTGTCAAATAACAACAACCATTTCGCCGCCACATGTGAGCATTGTTGACAAGGTCACAGATTAAACGCACCATCACACAAAACCCCCAAATTATTGACATTATAGGTTAGAATTGTTTTGTATTTTCGTAATTTTCTGAATCTCTGCTGTGCGGTCACTTTTGTGACCATGAATGGTGATTGATGGCTAACTAGCAACGTTTACGGTTCGGAGAAGTACCCGCCCTCATGAATCTATTACAATCATTAGCTCTTGCTGTAAATTGTACGTATAGTGCAAATGCAAGCGAGCGTGTTCATGCTTCATCTTTAGCACTTGTGTGTCAACTTGAGAGTACAAGCACCAGGACGGCGTCACCACCACCACCGTTAAAAAAGCTGCTGACTCAGCTGACCACAACGTACTACAATGACACAACAATTATCAAGTTTCTTGTCCAAACGACACAAATTGATATTCACTCGACGTATGTGTTTGAACAAACAAAAAAAAGAGCCAAAGCAAGACAGCAAAGCAAATCCAAGCTAAAATTTAGCTCCGTGACCTTCACGTCCTGTCTCTTGTGTCACCTGAAGCAATTTTAACCTTCATGCAAACTGCTCCTCACATTTGCAACAAACTGTTCTTTATGCAAAGTGGTTTCGGGGAAATGTGCGAAAATCATAAACTAACATCCAAATAAAGTTGTTCTGGTTTCATGTATTCCAAGTGTCTCACTTATGGATATATTATTTTCCCTCAAAATCGTACGTTGTTGGTTTTTGTAGTTGAGAGGTTGAGACGAAAGCTTACGCACATTCATCGTTTTTTTTTTGAAGGAGAGAATAATGAAGGTGATGCGTTCACGCATAAGCACGCGGGGCTATAGTAGTAAAGTGTAAGTGTGAATCAAGTGTAGTGTGATATGACCATAAATGACTGATATGATAAGAGTGCGAGTGCGAGCGCAAAGTGGGAACTGAGCGTAGCGTTGCGTTGGGTGCAAAAGAGAAGAGATTCAAGAGATATCTTGACAGAATCTCTTGGAGACTTTTGAGTCTCGAGACTCGAGCATGGGAAGTTTAGGAAGTTTGGGAAGTGGAATGGAAATAGGTGAGTGAGTGAGTCGAGTTGAACTGACTGACTTGAGCTGTGAGTTGAGTCGAGTGAGTTGGACTGAGCATGCATGGAAGAAGGCAGTTCAACGACCCATTCGGCTCTCATGTGTAATGTGTACGTAGTCTTACGTACCTCATGCGTCTTCAGTCTTCTCTCATTCATACACAATCACAATCACGCTCTCACAATTCACAAGCCAGCGAGGCACAGCCACGCTCCTAGCCCCGCTCTCACAAATCCATACTTTACGGCATTTCCAGCTCATTTATCTACCATCTTCTCTATCAAAACCCTTTCAATTTTCATTGTCATCATCACCGTCATGAAATCAAATCATCTCAACTCTTACATTTCAATTTTTAACTCATCCAATTCGCAAAATTCATTCAAAAAATTGCAAACCTCAACTTCTTCCCCATTTACCTACATAGCGATGTTTATATATCTAGAGCTTCGTGGAAACAAATTAGAAACTTTAAATGTTTGTCCACTACACTGACTCCTGGTGACATAACATTTTGCAATTATGGGAAATTTTGAGCCGCAAAGCAAAGCTAAACTTTTTAACATTTAATAAGTTTGCGTTTTCTGTGTGTTGAACGCGTAGATTTGCACACGAGGTGAACTCGATCATTATTGCAGGAGGTGCGTTGCGTAGAGCAACGTTGGATTTCACTATGTATGGACGTTGTTCCTACACTGCTTACTTAGCTGCATTGCCATTGCATTGTTGCTGTTGCCGCCGTTGCTTCTCTCAGAGAAGGGAAATCTTTGACCGGAAATGACCCTTTGCAGCTCAGTGTTACAGTGGACATTCGCATTCACTGGTCTCTGTCTTGTCTTGACTTGCCTTGTGTTTCTGTTGAATGCAATTAGCACATCCTCGTTTTTTAAAGGCAATTTTGGATCTTTTTTGTCTAAAAGTTTTAGAACAAGTTGCCCATTGTTATCTTCTGTCATTATTATGACATTTTCATGTTACATTTGTGAGGAAGCATTGGGAAAGGATTAGCATCTGTCATGAGTCATGTCATGATGATAATGATGATGTAGAACAGATGATATTTGACCAAAGATAATGTATACAGTATACAAGTATACTCTTTGCTATGTGTTTATGTATGTATTATGTACAACCTAACCAAAAACTAAATCAATTTAATGACATTATACTTATATGTTACTGTTTCTTGGTTCTTTGAATTTTAAAAATACCAAAAGTTATGAGCATGACACGTTATACAATGTTTTATAATTCGATCAAATTGGCGACAGTTTGATGGCGCAATGAACGAGTTTTTTTTGCTTTTATTATTGATTTTTCAGATGAGGTAAGGCAAAGTGGCAAATCCACTTTCGCCAATTGATGCTTACGTGAGTTACACACCACAGCAACAACATGTTCGCTTGATAAGATGACGAATCTTGTTCAGCTCCAAGCTCAAATTTGATTTATATATACTTTGATGTAAGGTTCAATTGAATTTGTCTCCAGAGAGTTTCAAACTTGCTTCCGCCGTCGTCGGTCGTCCTCCTGGCCTTTTCTTATCACATGTAGCTATGCAAATGGTTTCCAGAAATCATATGGAAATGGAATAAATGTTTTTTGTATCTCGTAGTGTACTATAGAGGTTTGTGTAACGAAAATCGAAAGGATGTAAAAGTAAAGGTAAAGAGGTAGAAGCAGAGATTACTTAACTAAAGACGGAGACGAAGAAGAATATAAGACGAAAGAAAGAGATGAGTTGTTCTGTGCAGAGCACGCCAAGAATGTAACGGTACACTGCTGTTTTTCTTTGACCGCCTCCGGCCCATCAAAGTTCTTTGACTTACCAAAGATCTGCTGTGTGAGGCTGATGATCGTTCTTGAGACTCGCTCTGCAGCCTCTCAAAAACCACTCTTTCATCTTCTCTCAGCTGATGATCCTCACTGTCCTCTCTTTCAACTCGTTCTCTTCGCAATTTTTTTTGTTTCGAAAGAGTATAATGCTGGTAATTTAAAAATCTTCGTTTTTCCTTACCAGCTTCACTTTCAAACCCGCTCCGAATTTCTCATACAAAAAGCGTGCAGCAGCAGCAGCAACAACAAAGTAGCACCTTAGATCTGAGCAAGAATACTATGTATATAACAGTTATATTAGTATTGTAAATGTTTACAGTGCGTCTGATTCGGTGCTTGCTGTATTTTGGATGCATCATCTTCACGACCTCGTGACCCGTCTTACCCCAAAATAGGATTTTGGGGGTCTTAATGACTATACTTTACTAAAAGGAAAACTCTCTCTTTCACTCATTCTTTGTCAATTGTGAGGAAATGCAAATGCAAATCACTTCCGATTGCACCCGTTCTTCCATAAGTTCGATAAGACTCAATTCTTTTTTTACAAAAAATGAAGCTCTATTATGTATCATCATCACAATTATGTATTCCGTTGCTGCCGTACGTTCTCATCATCTCACAGATAAGGCGATAGAGAAAAAAGAGAAAATTCTGAATTGGTGTTACATAGTGCCACTGTCCCACGCCTTGAAGGGGCGAGTTTGTGAGGGACTCTGCACATTGTTTTTTTTCATATCACGATATTATGCGTTTTTAGTATAGAATTCTTCCTTAGACATGGTCATTTGGTCATCGTCAATCGTCACCGTCACAACTCAAAGGAAGGTCACGATATTTATTATCAATTGATGCGCAATGGAAACGGAACTCGTATTATTTTCCAACGCATTTATAATAAAGAACTGTAACTTTAATTAATTCATTTGAGGAAAATAAAAAACTTGAAAAGAAGTGAAAATTGAAAAGTTGGGAAGGGGTTGTTGGTTTGTTTGGTGGGTGATATTGATATATTTGACGGACAATTGAGTATGAGCGTAAGTATAATGTAATAATGAGATGGTGGGTCTGGGTCGGCAGTGTTCTGGAGGTTGACTGAAGAATGGCAAGGCTGTGAGCCGTAGCAAGGTTTGGACAAGGCAACCGACAGCAAGTCCAACTTGAATTGCTCTGTACGACGATGATAGACACAAAGATCAGTCAAGTCTTTCGTACGTATGTGTATCTCAATGGAAACTGACGAGAGGGAATCGGGACGTAAATGGTTCACATTGACTCTTTAAGGCAAGGTTCAGGGCAAATACGATACATTACTTCGCAGCTTTAATTTGCGCGTATATGTTTGTGTGTGTGTGTGTGTGTGTGTGAAAACGGCTGGCTCTTTTAGTTGGTGTACAGTGATACATAATAATAATAATAAGTAATCTAGTTAGTAAGTGAGTAAACTGCAAAGCACTGCAAAAGCACCAATACAGCCACTACAACTATGTATACTCTTTACAACAACTAACAACAACATTGAACCTTCACTCTCATCCGTACAAAACTTTATCCTTCGCTTTACTACTCGCTTGCTTTGGCTTCGTTATGTTCTGTTCTGTAATGTGATGTATGTATCGTTATGCTATTTTATGTTATGTTTGGCTGTTGAGGTTGAGATGTACTATTGTAATACTTTCCATGATACGCGCGAACTCAAGTCTCACGAGTTTGTGTGAGGTCCATGGGGCTTGAAGACTTGAGATGGACCATTGATGATTTTGGGAGGCTGAGCGAAAGGGGCTGTTTGAGAATTGACAATGAACGTAGTAGCTTTGGTTGCTTATGAAGAGAAGGCTGTTGGTCTGTGTGCTGCTCCGTACTCACTTGCTATCTCCTATGTTGTGATACTACCAAAGGAAGACACAAGGCAAACACTAAACACAGAGTCTAATGTGAAATGCTCCAAGTTTTCGCTCATGCAGTTTAGTGCCAGGTCTATACTCTGCAAGCCCAGACATGTGCTCACGACCGTCCGCAATCACTGCCTTTTCCTCATTGCATTCCTGAGTGCTGGAAACAACCCGGGTCAAAATGCCGTATCTACTCCCCGGTGCCCCTTAAAAACCACTATCGGCTTCTTTCTCCACATGTCTTCGTAGACCCTCAGGTGTTCAAAAACTGTATGTGGCCGATCCAGCATCGTTAAGTCATTCTTTCTTCCGCATTTTGCGAAAGTACTACGGTGGTTTTTCAAAACAATTTGTGCGTGCATGTGCTTGTGCGAAAGTGTGGGTCAAAAAAGGCCTCCTGGACAAACAAGTGGAAGGGTTGAATTTTTGGCCAAAAATATTTCCTATGCAAGAATAAAATTCTACTGTCAAAAAGACACGCACTTTTGGAAATAATAACAGAAAAGCAAGAAATCAATTTTTTGCATGTATGATTTTGCTAGTGGATTTTTTTGCAAAAATTGTGGATGTGTTGTGAATCATAGGTTGTTAGGATTTACGACATAGGTTTTTTGAAAATCAAGTATTTTCTAAATTTTGGATTTGGAAAAAGTGAGTACTATTTACCAAACATCAGAGAACGCAAGTGAAATTCCGAGGAGATACATTGACCTCTACGTGCAGTGCAGTGTTGTGATGATTGCACTTGCTTGCCCATACGCGATTACTGCATGTTTGATCACTCAATAATTTTCAATCTTCCTTGTGTCTAATTTCCCCATTCTGGAATAAGTTAGCATTAGCCACAGTTTTTCATGTGACAACAAAGTGTGCTTCTATCAGTGTGTCAATATAATTTCCTGTCATTGTATTTCCTGTCAAACGTCTTGTTAAAACTTCTCAGCGTCGTTTCCATTTTCATGCAAAAAATATTTTAATATAGACTTTTGATATTTTGGAAACTATCGGACTGCGACTGTCTGTCATCTCATCAGTTAACCATTAGATCTCGTTTATAAGCTTCATATCATGAAAATAGGCACAAAGTGCTTCAACTAATTAGGAAACTGAGTTTGTGATTTGTGCGTGCTTCTCGTGTTGTGTGTCATTCTTTCTTACTGCTTACTTTCAAATGTGAATTTATAATTTTTTAATAAAATATTTAGACAATAAATTGTATACTGAAAGTAACGCGATTAAATTTATTGAAATTTTATTGTGTACTCCTACAGTGCGTTGGTGGATCAAATCTGGAAAATTTTAACTGTGATAAAAATTATTGCTGATTTTGGAAGAAGCATTAATTTTTGTGTTTTGTGCGCACTAAAAGAAACTTGAAAGCACTTGCTAGGATTTTATTTATAGAATTGGATCTTATCATTAAAGGTATTTTTATTGAAGTTTAATTACATTTACATTATTCATAATTCCGTAGTAAATCTCAAATAATTTTTATAGAAAGGCCTCAAAAATATGTATTTTGTTTTGGAAGGAGAAAAGAGAGGATAGGCAAGGTTGAATGAGATTTTTTGTGTATATGTAGCTTGTTGATTGTGCGTATATATTTGTGAAGTGCGTGTAGGTGAAGTCAGGTTGTTCACTTATCGCACAAATGGTGAAGTGAAATTCTGTAAACGTGGAAGCAACTTTTGCGCTTGGGACGACGGCGACGGCGACGACGATGATGTCGACGTAGACAACGACCAAGACTATGACTATAATGCTTGCGACTCTCACTCTCGCTATGACGACTTACTGTCCAACAACAACACAAAAACCACGACGAGGACAACAACGTCCACCATTTAACTTTTTCCTGTCTTATTACCTGTACCGGCATAGCGTAACCCAACAACGGCGCAAAGCCAAAAACCACTTATTTGTGATGTCACTTATCACCGCCTTTCCCATGGTCTCATTCATTTCCCATTTCCCCGAAAATCGGTCCTGTGTGATTTATTTTTGGTGGAATCCACCTTAGCAACTAATTATGAAGATTGTGTGATACTACTGTGTTACATAATAGAATGTTTTGTTATGATGATGAGATGAGGAGGATGGGACATGGACATGACATGACACATTGTTTTTGAGAAGAAAAGTTAGGACAGGGGTGAAGTGGAAATGATGGTATGATTTGATATAGTCGTATAATAAATGTCGAGTTATTGAGTGAGAGCAGAGCAGAGTGAGAATGGCTTTGGTGCTGCGAGCGAGGTTGTGTTGTCTGGATCCAAGGTTCCTCCTTCATAATCGCCCAAGTGAGAGAATATGTGCGGCTATGGCGGCTGTCATTGACACTTTGGTCAACCTTCGGTTAGCCAAAAGGCTCAATGTCGACTCATGCTGCAAGAAACCATTTCCGAAGGTTCTCTTCATCTTCTCGCATCATTTTGTGGACATTGTCGAGCACATTATGCAAGCACACACACACACATACATTACAATTGAATTCAGACACTCTGCTACTTACTTAGTACAACAACCAGTCCATTTGACCAGCATTGAAATGTACACAAACTTGAATCAGTTGAGTCACAAAGTCAAAGTCACATAATCGTCATAGTCATCATCATCATCAAGTTAATTAAAAAATATACCTGCTATGTACACAGTAAACTGTCTGTTTACTGCAGCACATTCCCAGAATAGTACTCCTCTTCAAATTATGCAATCACAACAACGTTTTCATCATACTGACGCGTTGCTCATAAATTCTCCATTTATTTGTGTTTTGACTCACAAGCACTTTGCTTTGCGTTATTTTGTCCAGGCAAGTTCACCGTTAGACAAACACGAGATGAGACAGGTCAACGTGACTCTCTCTTGTGTTGACTAACCGATAAAACATTATATACGCACAAATAAGGCCTTATTATCATTCAATTTTGTTTACTAGCTCTGTAAAGGTAGCATTTTTATTATGTGTACCTTTCGCAAAAATTATCTGCAAATCTCTCGTAGGTGAGCACCATTGTTGCGCTATTAATTCCGTATCCAGTCCAACTTAATTTTCTGCATTTTATAGCTCTTCGTGTACTTGTACATTAGTAGCTCATATGGATCGGATAGTATAGCAATGATAGCAATAGCAAATAGCATGGACGGAGCAGGGACTTGTGTACTTTTCTCCTGGAACAAAGGCATAAATATGGACAAGACGTCCATAACACAACTAAATTGACGATGATGATAGTGTTTGGTGAGGGTGACGATTAGACGCTGTTCTGTTCTGCTCGTGCTTGAATATAAGGTCGACCGGGACGGAGGACTGAACTGAACTAACATTTTGCTGCTAGTTCTATGCTGTGGGCGGCCTTCACTCAAACGATATAACGGTGAACTTGTGGTTCTTTTGTTTCACCAGGACATTATCGTTTATCCTGGAGACACTATTGTTTCGCACACAGGAACAATACAAAAAATGTTCCACTACAGCGTGCGTGCACACGATACTTTTTCAAAATAAAGTGCAAAACTAAATTAGAAATATTGTAAATTAAAAAGTCTCAATTCCTACCTATCAATTCGTACAAACGTGTGTATGATTTGTGATAACTCCCGTACAGACCTAGACATACGCAGAACTCATTGAAATATGTAATCTCACCGCAAAAATTAATCACAAGCGAGAGGTCATTTTGTTTCAGTGTCATTGGAAGAATAATGCAGTAATGTATACATTTTCACCGTTGATGAAGTCGATTCGAAGCGGGTCGTGCATGATGCTTAAGTGTCTGGAGTTCCATCCATCCCGTTATCAGTGAGTGGGGGCAGCAAGAATCGTTCTGACTCTTGTGTAGTGTTGAGGGGATTATGACAACTAACAATGGGACATGCAGTTTGATCGGGCAATTTAGTACTTTTGCGTGCTCCACGTTCCAGCGAGCAGAGACGCAGCGTCTCTAATCAAACTAGGTCACTGGCACTCACAGTCACAACAGTCTGACTTTGACATTGCGTCTGAGCTTGCTTCTCGGAACGTTCCCACTCCTCAATCATCTGCATATGCCATGCAATTATGATGCGAATCATGTCTCAAAGTTGTGTCGTCTCAAAATTCGTCACTTCTTCTTCTTTATTTAGTCTTTCAGTTTCTTCATTCGTTGGAAATGAATATCGTAAAAAGAATGTGTCGGAGAAGAATTCTTGGTAAAATATGTTGCCAAAATTAATAGATACGAGAACATTGAAAAACAAATTCGGGGTTTGTGAGTTCACGACACGACACGACAACACGCTGACAGCGACAGCAGTATGGAAAAAAGGAGCTGGATTACATGCTCCAAACAAATAGACACACGTGCAAAAGGTTTCTTCAGAGTTCTTTAACACTTTGGCACATAAGTGCACGTGCCGAATGACGTTTTTGGGATGCAGAGCGCTTTTCGTTGTCTCTTTACCCATGGACATGACATCAAGATCAAAATCTTTTTGTCATTTCCATTTTGTGCACTTTATAAGCGTTACTATACCAGATAAGTATTTCAAATAAACAAAATGTGATTTATAAAAAAGTTTGTTGACAATTATAATGTATAGTAGATTTAATTCTTCGACGTATGACAATGTTGTGGTGAATAAATTATATGTATTTGATGAAAAATGACCTCTTGTTAATATTTGTGGACAGATGAGAGTAGAGATCTACGTTTTCTTCTCTTTGAGAATGAAATTGCATTAGGAAGGAAAGAAGGAATACGCGGTTGAATGGTGGAAGGACTGTTTATCTCGATGAGGAGATGAATGTCTGGGCAAAAGCTCTTACAGCAAACTCGACTAGCTACAGTAAATAGAAGGAAAACTGCACAGCGGAACGTATAAAGTAGCAAAATACTGGTTCGTACTCGTAGACTCGTCGTCGGACACGTAACATTTCTCTTTGGACGTAATCCCTCCATGTAATGACTGACAAACTCGATCCTGTGTGTGTATGATCAAAATCTATTATATATTAGTACTATGTAATGAACTCCAAACTCCTATCCTGTCACTTTTTCACTCTATAGCTTCTTTGTATACGCACAGCACAACACGTTTTATATCACTCTAATGTAACACAATAGTCATAATCATAATGATACTCTGTGCTCGTGCAAAAAGATGTCCCTTTGCCTGTCGCTGCTCCCGCTTTCACTTCTTCCTTCATTCGGTACAATATCCCATGAATTATCTCTTGTAGTAATGGTCATTTTGGGATTTTTTCGAATTTTTCGAACGGGAACCCTATACTAGTATTTATCAAACAACTTTGAAAAATAAATGTACTTTTTTAATATTTGGGAATTTTGCCACTGCTGAATTCAATGACACATTTCTAAGTGGATACTTGTAAAGTTGTAACAACTTCAAGGATAGGAAGATCGATGATTTTAGTGTCTGTGACTTATGCAACAAAGAAAAGTTGTAGCAGTATTACGCATTGATGATGTGAGAACAGAGACAAAAGAGCCACAAAAATGTTCTAGGGAATTTTGAGGAGAGAAGAGTGAGACAATTGACGACCACAAGCAAACTCGTTCGCTTTCCATCTTGTCTTGCATTTCGTTGAGCCCGGTCGGTCCTTGAACGCTTTCTCTTTATCCAACAGTGCCTCAAGCATTTTGGTGCCTCAATCTTCAGTCTTTTTCTTGCCTAATGCCAAATCTCATTCACTTCACGTTACGTCTTGTCTTGCGTCTCCTTATCTTCTATGGCCAATTCTTGTAATCAACCTCTCTCATTCAATTCAAAAGCGACAACACAAGAATACAATTGTTGTGGCATGTTCGCATTTTCGTACAGTAGCACTTCAGCCAAAAGCAAAGGAGAACCTGCAAACCTTCGGTTTTCTTTTTTTTAGTACATACAAAGTATTACAATATGCGCTGGACTATACTTGTATCATTTTTGTTGTGTGAGAGCATCATGATCGTTCCAGATAATTTTAGTCTCTTGAAAATATATAAATGTATAACATGTTAAATGTGTCAGTATTAGTATGAAAACATCATCCTAGCACTGGCACGGCACGATGTCGTAAGAGGCATGCCGTGCCATGCGATGGCATGCATGCCGTGATCCGCAGCATCATTTTGCGTAAATTAGAATACCCGGGCGGGGAAATGAAAATACCCATGGCACGCGAAACAGAAGGAAACACGGTAGTGTTTTGCGTTGCTTACTTTGTCTAGAGATGATTTTTAGGTTTGGTTAGGTTATGAGTTTTTTTTGGGAGACTGATGAACTTGGTGTGTGTTGACTTGTTCGGCTGACTGCATCGAGACCACTGAACTCTCGCATGCATCTCTGAGCTCAGCTCGTCTCGTGTGGTGCACACACAATGCACAATGCGAGAGACGCAACTGGGCTTCCACTGGGTTTATTGTACAAAAGGTGAATGAAACTCCTCAAACCACCGAGCAAACTCTCCTCAGATTTATACTTACAAAATTCACTTTTCTTCTTCTCCGTTCTCCCTCTCAAATTCTTCATCTCCGAACCGAATCAATCAAATATATCATCGTTTAAGTACCAGCTTATTACAAATATTCTGAAACATAAATTAAAGGAATGTGAGTCCTATCGAAAAATGAATGTATGAATTGGCTTGCGTTTTATCAAACTTTGAATTTTTGGTTTGTTCACAGATTTCAACTTGTGAAACGTGCAAAACTACACCGTCCTAAGAAAGGAAGACGTTTTTCTCGTCTTTGTGATTATTATTAATTGGATCTTAATTTGTAATCCAGGTAAGAAACTGATTTGATTACTCATTACTGTAGTATTGACCTCACTCATTACCATGTGTAAAAATGTCACAAAATGCTGCATTATGTGGTGTGCGCGTCATTGTAGTGTCATCACATAATATATATTTTTAGAAAAAGGCAGGGGTTGTGATGAAGAATGAGGAAAAGGACTCAAAAACGATGAGGTTTTTATTTGTTTACATTAGAATTTTGTGGAAAACGTGCGTGGTAGAAGAGCACGAAAAAGCTAAATGACACGGAACACAAAGAAAAGCCACAAGTGTCATCCCATACAGTAAGTCTAGCAGAACTGTAGAGATTTTGGCATATGAGAACAACAGCGCTTGTGTCATGTGTCATCTCGAGAGTTGAACCGTTTAAATAATGTTACTATGGGGCTTTTCTTAAAAAAATGGTCACATCTGTCTATGGGAAAATGAGTGGAAATTGTGCAAGAAAGAGTACTAAAACTTGATTTTCGTGAATTTCATTGTATCATCCATTATACGATAGAATATAATAGGTCCATTATATAAGTATAAAAAGCATTTGTTTCTGATTCTTGTTCTCTCCTTTCTGATTCCGATTTTCCGAAGAAGGGATGGAGGAGATGCTCGCTATACTACCCGGTGTCGGTGTCGTTGACCCAAACCGGAGTGAGCGATCGATCACCTAACTATCCCGCTTGCATTCTCGCTCTCAACTTCTCTCGTACCTTTGTCGATTTACGACTTTCGCACGCTTTGCCTAGTCCTACGTCAAAAATAAAACACCGGTTTTTGCAAACCTGAACATCTCCCGCCTCAAACTCTTCCTTTCTTCCATGCCTTAAGCTTTATGATCTTTTTGCTACGAAAGTTTTTTCTAATTAAAAGAAGTTCCTTTTCGCTTTATTTTGGTATAAAAATCGTTAATTTCCAACGCTACTTTTGCAAAGCTGTATCCAATACAAATATATTGTTAAAGCTGTGCTTTGAGACTTTGATTTTGTGTAGCTTCATTAGTCTCAATCGAAAGGATTCCAAAACACCCATAGTAAATCAGCGTGATAAATGAAGCCATTTGCATATGCATTGCTGTTGTTTGCTGTAGCTACTTTACTTTCTATTTATCAATTGTTCTACTTGAACAAGCATGCATTTTCTGATGAGACTTGAGGCTTGGAAAAGGGAAATCACATTCGGACTTTTAGAAATTCAGTTTTGAAAAAATGTAGGAAATATGGCATGTCCCTGTCAACGGCCTTGCAAAAGGGAAAAACCTTCTGGACCCTATAGCCAAGTCCATGGTCGGTCATTTGGTGGTTGGACAGAAAGACGTAGGAAAGGGTTGAGTTACTATATCACAAGTTGGATACATTTGAGTTTGAGTATATACTCTTTGAAATTACAAAACCCTAGTTTGTCCGTAGGTCACAACCTCACAACTCACAAGGATGCAACGCAGACAGATCCAGGTTACATAGTTTAGTCGTAAGAGGTGCATTTACACAAAGGTTGGATTGCAAGGTGGATGACCCACCTTTTTAGTCAAACCGGTCCAGAGAATCCCGTTAGGAACACTTTCAGAATCGAAAGTAGCAAAGCGTCCCATGTCTCGGTGAATGAATCGAGAATAAAAACGTTTTTGCGTATTAGTTAGAGAAGCAGACGTGGTGGGTAGGAATCAATGAAAGAAATAACTGTAACAATGCAAAAACGAAAGTAAATGACATTAAATTACTGCAGCATAAAAGTTTGGATGATTTGAGTTGCTAATTTGATTTAGACCGTGAATAACGAAATGCAAAAATATAAAATGGAATAATGGAATCCACAGAGTTGATGTCTATTGGACATGGTCGTAGTCAAGGTGACCATTGCTTCACTCACTTGACATTGTGTCTCAAGATCCAGGGTCTTTCAGGAAAGGTCATTCCGTGACCTCGAATACATTCGCTCATATATAGTAGTATGAATGTATCGCACCTTCTATCTCTCGCATTTCATTCTCATTTAGTATGTACTCTCCTGTTCCCTTCTGTACTGTGTGTACTGCTGTACTGCCCTGTCATCATATCATCATGCTTCATGCCGTAAAAGCATTTTTCGAGCTCACTAATGTACTTGCATTAATGCTATTGTTGTGCGTTGTTCGCATTGTTCAAGTTGGAAGCAAGTTTACATAGAAAGAGCCGTAAGGGAAAGAAGTCAATGATTAGTTCCGAGTTCACCTTGTACAGTTCCCAAAGCTCAATGCGTCATAGTCACAACTTGCCAAATCTCGTCACATCATATCACTTAATATTAATAGAATTTTAATATTATATAGTATCATCATTTATCATCATATATTTTTGATTGGAGCTGAGTTTTGGAAAATGAAGTTAGTAACAGTGGGTATAAATTCTGGGTATTTTCTTCTCTTTTCGTTTGGTCGAGGGGTCATCGAGTTTGATAGAAGTACAAGATGAGATCATTTATTTCGTATTTCATCTCCATTTTGGTACGCAGGTGTGCATACTAGCTACGTTGACTCAGAGATGAGATCAAAAACGTTTTCGACGACTCCCTGCAAAGAACGCGAAAGTCAGTGTAAGGTCACTAACAAATTACGACGACGGTGGTTCTTGAAGGTCTGTCAGTTTCCTCGTCCAGGGTCACCGAGTACGTTTACGACAATCATTTTTTTGCACATTGATGCATGAGATTCAAGCGTATATATAAATATACATTTTTCAATCAGTTTCAACTTTCAGCCATTTTACCTATAGCCATGTAACTTTGAAAACATGCGTAATTTGAGCACGAGCAAACGGCTTCGCCTCCATAATTATAATGGTCACTGAGGTTTGCTTGTATTTGACAAGTATTATTAAATTGACATATGACACATGGTAATTTTTTTCTTTCGTCAAGTGTTAAGTTAAGGTTCCCAATTTGGAGAGCAAAAATTGTACTTCTAAAATATAGCAGGATTGAGATAATGGACGAAAATGTTTGTTTGTGTTGAACAAAGGACTCAAAAATTCAAAAGTCTCATAGTCAGAGGGATAATAATCGTTTCAAATTAATGCGGAACTAAGAAGGTTATATACTCGTGCAAAAAATGGCAACTCGATTTGCAATGCACTTTGTAAATTTTAGTGTTTGGTTGGTTGAGCTTCAGAAACGAGAGTGTGCTTCGCAGTATTAAGTAAAATTTGTGCTTGTCAAGGTGGTGCACAATGAGACAAAGCTGTACGAAATTGGTCACATAGTCACATTGGATTAGGCCAGGGCGTGATGCGAAGGAGGACTCGCCATACGACTGTCAATGCTACAACTATTCGAAGCAGTAAAGGCCCCGTGTAGGCAGTCCTGCTGATTTCCATAGGAAATTTATGTCTTCCTTCGTTCCTCCTTGTACTTCGTGGTGTATTTGACCTTTCTTTAGAAAAGAAATTTCGGACATGTAAGCAATCCCCAATATAACACATTTTTGTGCCATGAAACCATGCTCCAAAAGGACACTAATATATCCCATCGCACATGGCAGAATCCGATTTCAGGGATCCAACTTCTACACAAAGTGTATCTGTTTCAGAAAGATGAGCACCCAATTGCAAGTATTATAATTTCCGGATTGAAAGTTTAATGTACATATTGGAATTTTAGGGATAATGCTAATTTGTAAATAAAAAACACTTGAATTGACAGAGCAAATGGTACACACACAAAAAACTTCCGGAAGATTGTCTGTTGTTGAGGTTGAGGTTTACAGGGTCGAATTTAACGAAAGGAATCTCGAAGGCAGCATCCTTTGCTATGAAATTTGCAATGAAGCAAGCAAACCAAGCATTAGTTTTGTTTTGCAAATCTGGAGAATCACCTCGCTTGTAGGTCTTTCTCAAGGCTTGCCTTCCGTATGTGCGCTGCTGATGTGCTGATTACATGTAAAGATCATCGTTTAATACTATGCGGAATTGCAAAGGGAAGTGTGACTCAAATGCACCTGCCTTCGCTCGGACGATATGAACATGCTTCTCTGCGCGTGGATCTGCACATTCTCAAGTGCAAACTGTCTGACATTTGAACAGCCTTATAGGAACTTAAATTGGACATGTTAAACTCTGCTGCGCTGTAATTTGCAATACATATTTCGTTTTTTTGCATTCAGGAAGTGAATCTGAAAAATCCTGAAACCTCACTTGCGAAAAAATTATTATTGACCTTTATTCCTTCTTGTGCTTCCTTTGTGGGAATTCGAGGAAAGTCGTAAATGGGCTTTGGACTAGGTCAAATCCCAACCTGTTGGCTCATTCCAACCTTCGTTCCCTTATAAAAAATAAAATGTTGCAAAAATTTGAAATGTTTTTAAAAAACCGTTAGATGATTTGGTGACATAAAAAAATCCCAAGGGGTTAGCCTGTTTTGGAAACGGAGTTGAAAGCCCCCCTTTGTCCTGGACAAAACATAACAGCGGCTCAGAAACGGGACTTTCACAAAAAACGTGTGTGAAGCTTTTCGCGGTAGCACACTTTAACATGGAAAAATGGCCTGTTGACTGGATATTCAAAGCTGGTGTCCTTGAAACACCTGTCCAAAAAACTCTCAAACCTCCTCCAGGACATATATTGTTATGGAGTGACAAGAAACAACACGGCAACAACCTTCCCTTGGGATAACGGGGTCCACACTACAAAAACGTGTCAACTGTTCAGTCCATTCATTTCAATCCTTTCTGCATAATTTTTCGCTTACATGGCGTAAGAATTCACCCACAAAATGCTAATTTCGTCTATTTACAAAAAAACAACATACTGAACTTTGAAAACAACTTTTATTTTCATCATCAATTTGTACGTTTGCTACAACATTGGAATAGGCCTCCTCGTTGAAATTTCAAAAAAAGAATTGCATTACAAATATTACATTGAAGATTGAAGTGAAACCTGTTACGTCTGTTTAACCTGTTAGAATTGTAATCAACAAAAGTTCACCGCGTGGCGGGTTAGTTAAAAGGACAGGGCAGTCAGGTCACTCGTCATACAAGTACGTAACGTTACGTAATGGACAAAGTTGCAGGAGTCTCTTTTGAATCCTCTAATTAAGAGAATTGTAAGAATCTCACTCGCATCCGCCTTTACTGTTTGCAAGGAAGAGTAAATTGAGATTGGGAATCCGGTCTGGGAGGAGACTCGCTACACCACTCGTCCAACAACGCGAAATGTGCAAGGAAGTCCAACAAGTTCAACAGCCAAACAGAGCAAAATTGATGCGATTCGAATTCATCATCATCTCAGCAATAAAATAATAAAAAGTTTTTTATTGCCCATTTTTAAACATTTTAAAAAAGTAAAATTGTAGAATAAAACAGGTCTCTCAATTATGAATGATTGACAACCCAAATATTTCACAAATTCGATTTGATTTTATTATTATGTAGCGTGTAAAAACATTCGTAATTTGACATTTCGATGCAGTTGTTGAAAAGGTATTTTAGTCATGTTGAGTAAGTTTCACTTTTATCATTCATTGTTGATGATGTGACGAACAGGACACCGTAGCATCTTTTCTTGGAACGGATGAGAATGAATGCAAAAGTCGTCATCGTTGTGAAGGAAGAGTCGTCTTCCTCGTCTTCCTGTGGCCAACTGCCTTCTTTTAAAACTTTGATATGATACACTTTAGTACTATTTAGTAAAAGAATGGCGTTGTGCGGCAATATTTTTTCACGTTCCGTCGTCTTGTCTGTTCAGATGAGCTTCACTTGCAGATTTTTTACATTTGGCATGATCCGCTTTTTTTGTACTTTTGGTATATCTACGAGATGAAATGGGAGTCGTGCCTTCATTTCACATCGTATCTTTTTACTCGTTCCTTTTTGCAAAGGGTGCAAATCTGTGATCATGTGATCATGTTGTGTGCTGAGTGAGTGACGGTGGTGGTGCACATTGTTGTGGTGGTGCATTTGTCTTGATGCGGAAGTGCCGTGTGCCTTGTTCCTCTTTGCGTTCCTTACCACATCTATTGTACAGCTTATAGTCAATGCACATTGTGTTGTATTATTGCACACTGAGATGCACACAATTTTAAATGCCCCACACGACCAGCAAATGTAACTTGAAGTTAAAGTATTCAATCTGACAGAACACATCCTTTTCTGTCTTTTTCTAACTGCTTGGCCCATCTCAATTTTTGGGTGGCCAGATGACTGCACACGTACAAAAACGTTTCTTTCGTGAGCTCTTCTTCCCCTGGTTAACAAAAATGCTCCGTTTGCTTACAAGTTATAATACAAACGTCTGATAAATTGATAAATTTTGTATTTTACAAATTACATTTGTCCACTTCTGTTCCTCTTTCTTCTTTGAAGTCATCTTTGACCAAAAATTAAAATGATACATCATGAATCTATTGAGAGGAAAACAAAATTGAGGAATTGCAGTTGTGCTGGGTTGTGCTATACTTTTGCAGACGATCACCTGCACGTCAACCAGAGCAGCGTCGCGTCACAGCTACGCTTGTTTCCGCTCTGAACCAAAAGATTAGCTTTTTGAATCATATTTCTTGTTGCATCACTTTTCTAAAACCTTTTGTTCAAGTAATCTCCATCATAAAAAACATTTTTATACAACTGTCAGTACACAAACATTATTTGTCATTGACTCAACATAGCGAAGCGGGCGTCACATAGACTCTCATACAAGTAAGCTCAAGACAGAGAGCGAGCCAGTCAAACATCCTATCCTACCCTTTATAAAATCGTATCTCCAAAATTTTGGAAAATTTCAAAATTCAATTTTAAAAGAAAAGTAACCGACAAGTGCGGTTAAAAAATCTATAATTGTCAATATAAATTAAGTAAGGAGAGCCAGGAGAGATATGAGTTGAATTAATGTATAACAGACGAAATGACAAAAAATACTGTAACATGAGGTTACGTAGAGGTAAATCATTGAATGGATGTAATAGTATAGCGATGCAAAGTGAAGAAAGGTAAAAAGGCATATGTAATAAGCACGAGGAATGATAGCGTCCAGGTAAAAAGGAAAGGAAGGCAAGATGCCAACGCGATTCACTTTCCATTTATGTCGGGGTCAATGAAACCAAAAGTTTTGGTTTACTACAAAACTGCGCTCTGCAAGCAAGAAGCAAGCAAGCAAAGCAACGTGCAATTTCGATGCTTTGCAATGCTTTTTGCATTGAGCATGTAGTAGGTAGTTGCTTGTTCTTTGGCTTTTACTTGTGTGTGCAGGTCCCTTCATTTGGATCCCTTCTCCCTTCCTTCCTTCCTTCCTATTCTCCACCTTGTTAACTTTACTTATTACAGCCAGCAACAACGAGTCATGTCATGTCCCTTTAACTGCCCTTATCACACCACTGTAACTATATGGTCTTTTAGTATATCCTTTTCCATTATTCATGGTAGCACAAACGACAAACAAATACAGCGTTTGTTTTCTGCAAGTTACGTTGTATTCACATCATCATCGTTGTGCACTGTGCTACATTGTTAGTCGGACAGGAAAATGACCTCTGTGACCTGACCTGTTGTAGGGATTTTTTGAAATTTGGACTTTAGTATGAAAATGATGATACAGGGTACATATTTGTCAATGGAATGGTGGCATCTATTGTCATTCTTCCTTTGAATTCTTCTCGTGGACGAGTGAGTAAGAGAAGAGAATCTCTGCGAGCTGCTGTGGTCCACACGAGGATGCGGTCTCTATTCAACGAAAAAGGTCGATCAACTCGTTGTGTTGTTGTTGAGGTAGTAAAAGGTTACGACATGACAATCTTTTCAATTCCTCAAGATCAGGTTTCCTTCAGGGAAATGCACAACTTTGCTCTTGTACTTTTGAATGTAGTTTCAATCTTGAGTCTCAATTGTATTCGATTTTTTCTCAAAATTCTGCGTTCCATTCTTTTTTCAATCTTCTTTTAATAGAAAAATGAAAGCTTAAAGGATTACTCGTTGGGAGTCAAAATTGTACATTAAAATCTACATCTTATAGTACAAACCTGAAATGTTTATCTACAAAACACATTCCGAAGCAAATCATTTTGAGAGTCGTGTTCATCATCGTCATGCATGATGCATCTCCTTAAAAATTGACAAAGGTCAAGACTATGCCGTCGAGACCGCACCCGTTTTGCAGAGTATTTCCTCCCTTTGTCTACCAAAGCATTTGAGCAAAGGTCGTAAAAGGGTGTAATCAAGTTGTGGTTCCAAAAGGATCCAGTGGACCATGACATCGCCGACGGCGCCTCTGTCTACGATAATTTGCAACCATGCTTGTTCATCAATTTTTGATAAGGTTTTTGAAATTTCAAATTGCATGTTGTTTTGACTCAAAAAGATTTAAGGTTTGTGTTCTTCAAAGGTTTTGGCTCTTTTTTGGCGAAGGTTAGGGTTAGTGGGTCAAAATCGTCGTCTCTGGACCCAAAATCATACGGACAGTCACACATTGGACCGGTTATTACGTATTTATGTATTATGAGTTTCTGCGTTTTCCACCTACATAAACAGATGCGCTCCCTCATTTTTCACGTGAGAGATAGTAACATGAAATAAAATTTGTGCAATGTTTTGACTTTGAATGTAAACAATTTTTTTCTCGTGTAAGCTTATATGCTGAAACGAAAGTTGATTGGTCCAGAACACAACAAAAGGCATATTTATAAGCAACAGTTTTTTATGTGAAGGGCGCACTTTGTAGCTCAAACAACCTTGGTTAGCGCATGGAGAGGAGATGCTCATAAACTCATTCATGTAATTATAATAAACAAGATCTGTGTGGCTAGGACTGGAATTCTTCGTTTCACCGTATCCTAAAATACTATTACTGTTTCAGAAGCAAGAAAAGTGGAAATTCGGGAGGTCTTGAGTCCAATGACTGAAAACACAATTTGAATCAATTAACTATTATATTCTGAAAATATATACGGATCATGAATAAGTGACGTGACGTGAAGGGTATGGCCATTGCACAAATGAACAATGGTCAAAAGTAACGACGATGATGGACTGCTCTTCAGGTTATAATATAATAATACTGGACAGTGCGCAAACTCACAAGTCAATATATTGGCCTTCGTCGTAAATTTATTTTGCAATAATCAGCATTCGCATTGAAGGTTGCTTATCTGAATCCAACGTACAACGCAGGAGCAGCTTGCGAAGCAGCTTTAGTACACACAGCCTAGCTGTACGTTTAAAACAAATTCCAATAGTTATTTCTGCCATTTGATTCTGTGGCTTGTATTTTACTTTAGCATGTTGGGAATTTGTTTTATACATTTTTTTCGCTTCTGTTGTTGAAGTGTCGTTGTTTCGTTAAGAGGTGTAGGAATATATTTTTTATTTGGCATTTTTGCAAAAATGATGATTAAAAGTAGTAGACAATGGAATGAGATTTTAAAGATGGGAAGGTAAGAAGCAAACCAAAGCCAAAGTCAAAGCGAAAAAAAGCCCTTGTCCCTGAACAAAATGCAAAGTGCAAATAGTAATGGTGAGGAGTAGTAGTGGCACAATGAGCAAGCATGGCCCAATGTCATCGACAACAACGACGACGAGGTTGCTTGTGTATTTGCGTATATGTGAGCGTGTGACCTCACCCTTGAGGGACCATTAGGCTTACGGCCATACAACTTGAGTCTTCATTGTTTTTGAGATCCTTAACATTCCCACTTGGGTTTATGAAGCTCAATATGGCCACTCGCCACTCGCCACGGTCACCGTCCCAGGGCGAGACGATGAGGTCTTCGTAGACATTGTGTTTAAAAGGACCAAACCCTGATGACGATCTTCAATGTCCATTGTCAATGTTCAAAGTCAACCACTCCGCAAGGTGAGATAGCAATACGGGGCGTTCAAATACGTTCCTGTGGGATGTCATTGTCAGTTCTCGTCAATTAGCCGGCATTGTCGTTGTCGTATTTCGGTTCACAAACCCTTCATCATTATCATCATACACGCTTTCAATGTCTTGTAATCTTCTAAGGCTTCTACTAAACACTCACTCTCGTTCAAAATCATAGCAGTACGTATAATAGCGTATGTCATCCATGACCAATTGGAAAAAGCAAATGTGAAATTGTCGTACCATATTGAATTGTAATTGTAACTCTGTTCAGCATTATTACGCTAACATTAAAGTGGTCCGGCATCTTTGCTTATATGACGTCACTCAATGCAAATTCACATTGAAATTTTGATAAAAGTTGAGATAGGAAAAGAGAAAGTGTGCATGATGATGGTAGACCAAAAAATCTAATCATGCATTTCGCATTTCGCATTGGCCTCCTCTATAATATGAAACATTACATGAATCAAGCTGTGTATTCAGAATTCTATTTCAAATTGTTAAAAGTATGCGTAAAAGTACCAAGATTTGTTCTTATTGCACAATTTTTAAAACGTCCAAAGGTCATGGTGACAGATTTGAGGAATCTGCGAATTTACAAACGTGCCAAATAAAGACTACGTGAGTATAGGTAATGAAAATAAAAGGATACTTTTTGCAAGAATTGGTCATTCGATGATGAAGTGGACGTATAGAAAGTGGAAGTGTGGGAAGTGTTTTAAAGGTCTCTGCAGGGATCTTTTGTGAAGGCAAAGGCATTGAATCATTTGCAAAAAGCTGAGATTGCCAGGTTGTTCATGCATGCTACACAGACAACATAATGTATAACATAATGTGTATCATAGTTTGGCTGCATGAGCACCTGTGCTCACGAGGCTGACGACCTGACAGACAAACTCAAGTCTGAAGTCTTTTCCCCGTCTCGCTCAAAAGTCATCGTGTGTAACCAAAAACTCCAAATGCCCAAGTCTACAAAACTGCTTCGACCTGCTATGCTGCTGCTATATAGAGCTTCTCTACTTCTTCAATCATCATTTGTATCACATTCTCATCTCCGATCTTTTGTATCTTCTCGGCTCTGCGAAAGTATCCCATACAAAATTCAGGTTTGCTTTGAATCGTGGAAGATAGCTGCCGCCTGAGTCCGGCTCCGGAGTATGAGAGCCGGCACACGGCCTTCATTCTTCATTGTTGATGTGGGATGTGGGCCAAAAGTCGTCTTCAGCTGGTCCGGTCCAGAAGGCTATTCACCCTCCATTCNTTCACATCTTCATCTCTTTTTGCATGTGTTATCCTGCACCCCCTGCAGTGCACACAATTCATCTTCCATGTCCCGTTTGTCCTTTTCGGAACCTTGCTCCAGTTACACCATTTCTTTTTTTGCACTCTTGCTTTCTTGTACAAATGTCTCTGCCCTTTCAATTCTTGACCTGTGTGACGTTTTAGCTTTCAGTTCCACGGTAACTCAAGTAAACTGAAATCATCGCATCAATTATGAATTATTGTTTATACGGGTAGAAGACACTCAGGGAAACGTAACGAAACGACACGAATAAAAGAAAGTAACGAGCACTAAACATGTATGCAACATGCTACACAAAGTTTTGAGTACATAAATATGATGACAATAATAATTGTAAGTATAAGACCAAGGAATGATATATTAAAATCCTACGTGGTGTAGGAGGAAGGTTGGTTACATTTTTTCCCTATAATTTGTAGTATAGTGCTTTGGTGGCGAAGGGAGCCTTCAAGTCCCGCAATATGAGTGTAAGTTCTACAAGTTCCGACAAGGAGCTTGGCGACTTCGTCTCGAGTAATTAAAATGGCCACAGGTTATGACTCCTGTAATGACTGGCATGAAACAGCAAGACATAATCTTTCTGTACGGAGCAAGCAAGTGCCTCGGTGTACGATAATTGACCTCAACAAGTAAAGTAATTGTGTAATTGAAATGAAAGCGTTTCTCTTTGTATCCTGCCCTTCCCTTAGTGCGAGTGAGATTCAGCTATAACATAATAAGGCGACGGACACTTTACTTACACTTCTTACACTCACCTGTTAGTGTCTTATTACTCTTATGCCTAATAATTCCCATTTACCCATAATCAGCAAGATAAAAAGTGCCTTGAAAACCTCGAGTGTTTACTTACTTTAGCTTGGCTCCTTTTCCTTTCTTACTCACATCGTCACGTCTCACCTTTAGCTTAATACACTGTGCTTACACCAAATCTCCCATTGCCCATTACAGAGAGTGCCATTGACCTTTCTTGCGCTCTGCTATGTCGACTGACTTGACTTGTTTAATTGATTCACATTTTGTCCACTGATTTGGTCACCGCAATCATCACGCTGGTCATTGTTTGTACCCCTGTCCATGTCCATAAATTTGCCAATCCATGTTTAGTTTTGGATCATTTTCCTGTTGATCATAAAATCATTCGATGACGGTATCTATGTCCGTTTCATTTAGTAAGACTCGAATAAATTGAAGAAGTTGCAAGTACTCATGACTTATTGTACTTTGAGCTGTGTGGATTTTCTCGTCATTTTTCACAAGACAAGGGCAAGCCCAGGAAGTGAACGAGTGAATAAGTGCATAGTGATCAGCACTTTATGGGCCAGTGGGAACAGCTCAGAGCGCGGCGATAGAGACGTTCTCTCAAGGTTCTTTGACTCCAACATCAACATCAGCATCAACGCTACTTCAGCTCAGCTTAGCGTTTTTAGTAGGCGGAATGTGAGATTAAATGCAATAATATGCAAGCAATAGCAAGCAAGAACAAAGTCATATTGCACTGGCTCACACATTTTCCCTTCCTTCATATGAAATTTTAAAGGCAATGCACCTTTTTGTTAATTTTTTCCCTTTTCCTTTCCTTTCCTTTACTTTACTAGCGTCATAATTATAATTACCAACTATTGTTAGTGATTATTATTATTATTATTATTATTATTATTATTATTGTTGTTGTTATTGTAGCGCTGTAGCAGTGAGCAGTAGGAACCAACGTATAAGCTTTAATACCACAACTTGGCGCATTAGTATCATACAATGCTCGTAGCACTCAACCCATAACATTTCTGTCAGTTTTAATTTAATTAAATGAAAACAAGCATTATGCTTATTTTTTGTTTGGTACATTTCTTGTTAGAAATCATTGTTAATCAATTGATCATAGATAAATCATAATCAACTACTATTTAGGAAACTGCGTCCATTTAATTTTTTTTTGCAAATTTTTGGGGTTTCATTTTTGGACTCCATTTTTTGGTATATGGAAAATGAATGTTGTTGTCTCATTGAGAATGCATGGAACGAATTTTGAGAAAATTGCCAGAGCGCACAGGTTGTACGATGTTGATTTTTCTTCTTCTTTGTTGTTACTTACAGAATCTATGAAAAGTAGAAAAGTGCAATGACGATAGGATAACGATGACGACGTCGTGGATTTGATTTTACAGTATACTATGAATTTTTTTTAACCACGACGACGACGTTGTATGGTTCATCGACAAAATGGAAGGAAAGGAACGTGACACAGTGGGTCAGTCAGCATGAGAGTGCAGGACGAGTTTTCCGACTAACTTTACTTACTCAGTCATATAATATAATCTTTTCTAACCTGGCCTGGCCTCACTTAATAGGCGAGTGTGTAGTGGATTTTTCACTTTCTCCCTTCCACCAAAAACTTTTTTGGCACTTGACATGCCGTAATTTATTACGTGATTACCATTGCAGCCACTTTTACGGCCAAAGGCCCCTTTTTCCTAGCCCTTTTTTGAGAGTCCATACTCTCCGTACTGTTTTCGTACTTATTCTGTATATATTCTTATTTTCTTATATCTTTGCCTACTACATCCTATTATGCCATTTATTTACACGTTTTTTTACTTTGTAATTTCATATCCTGTCCATCCGTCCTCACCCAATCACGAAACTCATACTATTCATCGTCTGCCACCATTCTATGGTTTACTTTTAATAGTTTTAGTAAGAAATGAACTAAAATTAATTGAACTGCAAGTTTCCTTTTTCAAAAAATACAATATGATCTGTGTTTTCAAAAAATGCTGAAATTAGCAGTAAGAGAAGACATGTAAGAATGTTTAGGATTTAAGAGTGAGTTTATTTTAATTAAAATGTACAACGATTTTCAAGTTGAGTCATGGAGGCCCTCTGACGAAAAACGGAGGAACAAATATTTGCAAATACTCTATGCAATTGCAATTTCACAACAAGTTCGCATAAGACTCGTTTTGATTTGGGAGCGTTTTTTAAGATGGAGCAACATTGCAACATGATTTGATTAGCTGGTTTTGGTTGTGCACAAGTATAACTCAAATGACACAATGCATTATTATATTACTTTATTACACCCATAATTCCATTTTTATTATACATTATCAGTGCACATCTCAGTAATGCAGTAAATATTTTGACGTTTACGTAAAACAAAAACAACGATGAAATGGATTATTAACGAATGCTTATTAATATAAACATTTTTGTTTGCTTTGACAGGTACTCCAATTTGATCGGAATAACATCGTTCATGTGTCGACGCGAGTCGATCGAGTCGCATCATTACCGAATTTTACCGTTCGTGAAACGTCCATTAAGATAATCAACTGGTCCCGCATTCAAAATAGACTCCTTAAGTCTCACGTGTTCTGGAACCCCTCGGGGGTTCCAGGATCCAGACGAGGTTGTCATGCCCTTTATTGATGACGACCTACTCTGGTGTCCTGACAATGACGGCAAACTCATCGATTTGAGTTGTCTCGTAAGTTTTTTGATTTTTTCTATCTCAGTGGTACCGTGATAATTGACAAAACCAAGGAAAAATGAATTGACTTCCCACCAGGGTTGTTCAGACATTACGATATAAATATTGTATTAGAAATATTTCTGCGATTGAAAAACCGAACGAGCGTTCAACGGTTATTTAATTAGAGTAAATTAGTTTCCAGGTTTCGTGATTCCAGTAATAAGTATTCTATAGTGCTTCTGCTGAAATATTTTGCGTCTCATGAAATGTAACGTTGCGGTTAGGTTTGGCTGGACTTTGTTCTCTTGATAGAGATGCGAGGAGAATGAAATGAGGCTGCCGCGCCACCTTAGCAGTTGCAGCGGAATCAACGTTCTCTAAGTAGAGCTCTGGCGTACAGAGAGCGTAGTCAGGCCTTCAATTTAATCGCAATAACTCTCATTTGTACGATAATCATAACCGTTCTTTTACGATTTGCAAGAGAAAAATACAAACTTCGGGAGAAATGATGGGCTTTTAGAATTTAGAATACCTTTACTAAAGCAAAGAAGTGCTGACTTGAAATTAAATGATAATAAAAAATTAATTGAAAAAGCTAAGTAAACTGAAGTAAGAATGAAGGAACCATGGTCTTTTTTT
>JABASF010000832.1:0-31106 GCA_019776145.1 Harlomillsia oculata
AAGCGCAAAGTCCATTGAATCGGAAAACTTCCTTCAAGAAATGGAATTACGTTGTAAACTTCATCTCAAGTGTAAATCTACGATTGTAGCACCTCAAACTCTTTCAAGCTGTTACATTCATGCAATATCATTTGATATGGTCACGAAAAGGTCGAAATGATCATTTCTTATCCTTATCCTTGTCCACTTTTCACAATTTTAGAAAACAAAAATTTAAAAACTACTATTTCGCCATTATCATTACTCATAATCATAAAACATAGTCAAGGAATTTTATAAACTGCAGAGCCTCGAAAAAAAAATCCCTTTTTTGACTCCCCAAAATCACAAACGTGCTAAACGTACCTCATGAAAACGAATGTGAGATAACAGTAATAATGAGCATCAAAACCATAGAAAGTATGGGAATAAATAGTAGAAAGCATTCATCTCTTTTGAAAAAGCAAATGTGCGTTTCACAAAGCATTTAAAAATTCATTTTGATCATTGTCCTTTTGAATGTTATTACCCCTCTTGAAAGCTAAGACGAACATGTCGTATATGTAATAAAGCTCAGATTGACAATCCTATTAGGGGAATGAGTACAATGAGGAGTGAAGCATAAAAGTGAGCATTCAAGGTTTTACACATCGCTCCGAAATAAAAAAAACGTGTAAAACCATCATCATCAGTTTCCTTTATAGTGAAACGGTGAGTTCTTCCAGCAGCAGTTTAATTCATTTCAAAGTGGCAAATGAGTGTACAGAGCGGAGGGTTCAGTTTTTGAGTTTCATGAGACTTTGAGATCAGGATTCCTAAGTTGCAGATAAGGCGCCTTAATAGTATGACTATAAGATAGGAATATTTATTAATAAACCGGAGAAGACGAATGAATTGTCGAATGAGGAAGGAGTACCAGTATACTTGTAGTAATAATATAGAAATATAAATGTTGTTGTTTGTAAAGGGACACTGAAAATCCCTTTTTGAACGAGTTTGTTGTGGCTATTGGAGTCACTACTAATTTCTAATTTCTCCTTGTGTGCCTTTTCATGTAGTACAAGCTGACATAAGTCACTTTGCCTTCACGAGATTCCACATCCACACCGACAAGGATGAAAGGAAGACTTTATAACTAAGCAATGCACTCAAGCAGAAGTGCAACGATTCCCCTTTTATAACTTTACATTACTGGGAAAAGCCACTGATGCTCACTAAATGCAATCCGACCAACTTGAAATGAATGACGGATCATCGTTTCGTGTATCGTTGTAGTTCGTATAGCCAAAGTGAAGGTGAAATGAGAGATGCCTTTTCAAAACTTCATCTCCATTATGCTATCACTACTGTATCTGTACTATAAGTGCCTTGGTGTTATACACCAAATGGGAATGCAATGTGCAATGGTTCAGATTGAAAATCCCCTTTTCTATAAAGTTTCCAAATCAAAAGAGCTTGAATGCCTCAGGTTTTCAACATGTGGGTTGTAATGAGACTGCAAGTAGTAACGGTCGAATGACTTTATGCTTTTTCAAATCCGTTCATTCTGTTTTCCATGTGTCCTTTTGGCGTGTACATATCGGAATTGGAATGTTCATTGCCTTCCATACAATACTAAATACTAACGGGTGCTCCACTTTGTTTCGCTTAATTCAATACATAAGGAAGTTAGTGGAAGGACTCCTCGTTTTGACTTTCCTCTTTATCTCATTTATTTGACAGTGCAGCTGCGACCCGACTTAAGCCCTTCAGTAATAGCTACTATACTCAATATCAAAAGAGTTTGGGTGTTATGCAGTTTATGTTCTGTTTGTTGGGTCCAGTCCCAGTCTCTTTTTGTCTCCTTATTTTTTAGACCACTGGAACTGATTTACAGTTCGATTTGACATGGCCTCTTTCAAAGGACCAAAAGCGCATGGTCCGCATCATTAAATGATCAACTTGAACACGTCAACAACATTCATTTTTTGGAATACTTGTTTTCGTTATTAGAATCAAAAGACGGGGAAGATGAAAAACATTTCAAAATTTATGTGTCTAAACTCTGTTCCACGTGCAGGACTAAATTCTTGTGATCATCAGGGAGAAGACTAAGATATTCTTATCGAGAATCATATCATTCTTCAAAATCATCTAAGCAAATTAATATCCAAGACCAAGTATGTTAAGCTGAATTACGTGACAATTGGTGACTACATATTTATGTTTGCTACCATGCGACAAGCACATTAGCGCTGAATGTTGTAAAGTAATACTTGTTTAAAGCATTTTGAGTCGTCATCGTCATTCACATTTACAGCTTTTGACTTGGACTTGGAGCACTTGTAAAATGTTCTTGTTCTTTGGCACGGAATTACACACAGAAAGGAATGAATGAATGGAACGCACTGAACGTGTTCTCCGACTCTCTCAGCTACTTATCCCAACCTACGAGGACGGATGGCACTCAAAAATCGTTTGAATGACACCGTTCACTTACGACTTGCGTGAAATTATTACGGTTCGACTCTGCTCAAAGAAAAATTCCTTACGACCTAAAATATTGTAAATGCCTCTCGAGAGTAAATCGTCAAAAATGTTTCCTACGGTTGTAATTTTGTAATACCTTCGTGAATCGTCCCATCGGAATATTTTATGCTGAAGATAGTATATAGAAAAAAGTCTGTATTTTCAACTTCATAAAGAAGGAAAACGTAGTGGGTAGCACACCGGAAGTCTGAAAAAATGTTTCAGAAAATCATTCAACAGGGCTACAATACTACAGGTTGTACAGAGTGACACGTCCCTGCCTTTCCACGATTTCCACCTCTCTCTAAAAGTCATTCATTAGAAATCGGTGTCCCCATTCAGATACAGGGTTCAAGCTGACGAGAGACAGAGATGGTTGGTTTCATTCATCTTTCCAATTCCCTATTCCCTTTTAGTAGTATTCAACAGATCTCAATTGCACCCGGTGTGAGTCCATTCAGAAAAAGAGACCTTCAAGTCCTTCGTCTTGAATATATACTTTCTTTAATACAGAAGACTGTCGTCACAAAGTTGTAAAAGGCAAATGTGACCGAAATGACCTTCCGTCTTTTACGTTTGTGTCCTCAAGGGATATAACGTTTCACATCCTCCTTAGCTTTATTTACCCACTCGTTCGTTCTACAACGTCCCTTTGTGAAACCAATAAGTACAAAATAGGTTAACAATTCACAATGAGCCTGTAATATTTCAATTTCCTTAACTATTCACACACACGAGATCCTCAATTTTATAACGGTCTGGAAAAATATGACGGACATTATCTATTTGAAATTCAAAAATACACCAAAAAGACCATATATTGTCATAAATAATATCCATGAATTCATTACGACACAAAGTACTTTTGACGTTCAATTTCATTTATAAAATTATATTTTGAAATGTAGTTACTATGAAATTCGAATGTGCATATGATACGCACGTACTGAAAAACCAACGGAAAATCCAAGAGATAACTTTATAATCCTTTAACATACATCTTGCAAGATTTTTATCATAACCAGAACGGACGATACCACGTGAAGAAGTAAAGATCCAAATAATATTACCGTAAGTGAATATATGCTTTCAAAAAAAAACCTTTTCTCGTGGGACAGTAACTCGGATATTTTACGGAAAATAAATCTAATAAAAAAGCTGTCTTGACTTGTGAAAGTCTTGGGAGTGGAAATTTAAAATGAAGCACAAACGAAATCACAACCAAAGGAAATGAAAGACGCTGTTGTTAAAACCCACAAAAAGGATGATCAGATTCATCTATAATGTCAACTTACTGCGAGGAAAAAGTAAGTTTCATTCAAGTATGAGTCCTGCCGTCTGCTCCAATGAGCATTTCAGATGTCGTTTTCCCTACTTGTATTTTAATAATGTATTTCATATTTTATTTTGAAATGGTATCAGTGCTATACTTATTTGTAACCCATTGTAGCGTACGGAAAGCATACAGGGAAACAAGGTAACAGCAAATAATGAACATTGTGCACGATGATCCGTATCAATTACATAATAATTTTCTCAGAAAATTGATAGTTTGTACGTTTCCACACTTCACTATTCGATAAATTGCTTATTATTATATATAAAAAATATTCTGCTATGTGAATCAAACGTCCTGATAACTTCATCTTATTTGAATACAACATGATACTGACTATAAAACTGTTCCTTCATGGAAGATTAGTGTGTATAGTTTGTAAAACGAGTATTTTGGAGCATCCTGGATGAAAAGTAGCACTGAGTTAACTCACCTAAATTCAATATGGAATTCAATCTGTTTTGGTCTGCTTGGATAATGCGATAAAGACTTTCAAAGGAAAAACGAAGGATCCAAAATACGTTATACGAGCTATACGTTCCAGAAGACGGGAGCATTCAAGTAAGCATATTAGTAAAGCCAGGGAGGAAATTCGAAAAGCCCTAAAAAAATTGTAGAGAACCCAAACCAAAAACGGGCGTTTAAAAAGTCGTTTTCGTCGTTTTTTGGTCGAATGAACATTGCTACAGTAGCAATATACCTGCTTCTCATTGATGCTACAAACAGCTACAAAAATGTCACATTTTTTGAAGTCACCCAAGGATTTTGACGTGATCTTAAATTGACATAAAGTTTAGTTTCTTGGTTTTTGTAGAATTTTGACAGCAGCAGCAAAAACACAAACTACTGCTATCTTTAAAAACAATCATACTTGTTTTTGCAATTGCACAATTGTTTTGGAGTGTGTACTCGAATTCCACATTTCATGTAGTGACATTGACGATGAGACGATACTAAAGGCATTCAATAATAATGTTGGTGAAAGTCGAAGAAGAAGAATGAGAGTTTTTTTTTGAGGGAAAAGCTTGTGTGCATTGTTGGATGGTGCTATTGAGGGTTGAGCTGAAACGCTTATTTGAAGAGAGCTTGAGCTTACTACTTGTGTGTAATGCAGACATGTCAAAAGTGAAAGAGGAGGGAGCGGAACTTCACGAGATGAGGGATGTTACAGAGGACTCCAACGAGCACTTGTCCCAAGTAGTAGAGTTATGCAGATACGCGTACTTGTCATGTAAAGAGAGTTCTTCATGTCTAGGAGAGCAGTAGTGTGTAAGTTCCTTTCACATGGAGCAAGAGAGCGGATAGACTCCAGAGGAAAAAAATAAGAGAAAGAAAGCAGGGCAAAAAAAAACGACGCGGTCACGAGAGAGAAAAAAATTTCAATCATTTCGTGAAGTCAAGCTTGAAAATTGAAATATATAGCAGATGCTTTGATATCATTTCGCTTGTCATCAGCTACCAGATCATGTTATTTGATGGAGGATGTAAGAGGAGTAGAGTAGAGGGTTTTTGAGTATGTGTGCGTTGTGTGTACGACTGACTGGCGCTTTAAAATACTGTTTTTCTCCTTACAGTAGTAGTATTACGTACTCTATATTTTATAATATATGTACAGAAGAAACATCCCTCTCTCTTTGGAAAGGCTTATGCGTGTATTACAACGTAAGATTGGCAAAGGTCTGTGGATTTGAGATATAAAAAGCGTAAGCTTATGCTAGCTTCCGTGTAAAGACTTTTTTTTTGCAGAGAGTCAAGAATTTATAATATAAATAGACGAAGAATAGAGACGGAGAAACGTAAAGCGTTTAGGCAGAAAAAAATTGTAGAAAATGTAGAAAAGGACCAAAGAAATTGTGATGTCTTGTGAATGAATGTGAGTCTGTGATTTTCAGTTCTGAACGTGTAGAAAAGTAAAACGATATGAAGTCGTCCTCGTTCCATTTCTTTTAAGAAAAAAGAGAAAATGGTAAAAGAAAGCCCCCATTCACTATTACTTTCTTATTACGAACGTTTAACATGTTTATGTAGTTCAAATAAATCTTTTTGGGATGCTGGTGGTGGTGGTCGAGAAGTATTTAGGATGGTCACGCCACGTCACTCCTCTTCCCGTTGGGGTCTTGCATGTAATCATGCATGTAACCTCTTGTAGTTATACAGGAAAAGGGGTATCTCATCTCTCTCAGAGGAGGAACAGTGTGGACTCTCACTCTCTGGGAGTAGTTGAGGATCACACATCCGAGATGAGAGAGAACTTGAGAGACTGCAACCCTATAAAGTTGTTCCCATTGAAAAAAGATGCAAGGAGAGAGAAAACGGGTGAAGTCAAAGCGGCTTGTGTCTAACCCTCCGCTCCGCTTTTTCCCTCTATGTCCGCTCTGAAAATGCAATATCGGAGGAATTTCATTTTGAAAACATGCTGTATACCGCTTAAAAGACTGTTTATCCTTGCGGGGTTTCCATTCTCATATAAATGGGCTCAAGATCCATTCAACAGCACACCACTCACGACAGACAAGAAAAGAGTCTCTCACATTTCCCTACCGAACACTTTCACATCGACTCATCCTCTAGTGTGTGTGGATGCACTAGACAACGTGGCCAACCCAAAACCAGTCACCGCAGACACTTGTGCTAACATCATATCAACCTGCTCTCTACACTCACCCACCTTCTTAAAGTACTCACAGAGTCAACTTTCATTATTACCGATAAAAAAAGTCTTATGTTACTACGTACTACATATCCCATCAAAAAAAAAATTGTCTCGCCAGTTCTAACTTGAAGTTTACATTACATAATACACAGAATCGAATCACGTATATTATGACATTTTCAGTCAATTCACATAATATTAAAACAAGCTTGAGTCCAATATGTGGATATGAATGATGTTATGAAAGATATTAAAGAATCTTCGTCACACACTTCACCTGTAGCAGTCAAAAAAGTTACTTGGTTGAAACTCGTCATAAATTAGAAAATATCCTTTTTGAATACAACGGGAAAGTCTCACATTGAGGCTCTTGAAGTGGAGAAGGTAATATCTTTTTTCGCAAAATTAAGCGTAAAGTCGCGAGACAAGCTCCAAAAGTCCAACTCATCGTTATTTCCCATCTCAAATCTTAACAAAGGATTTTGTATTTTGCGCAAACGGCGGCTCTTGAGGAAAAGCCTCTTCAATGACGGAAAGGCACATTCGCTATCCTTTGTTTTTCCGTGAGATTGCTTTAGACACGTCACACACATCAGGCTAAATTCCCATCTAAAGCTTTAACCGTGACATTAATGTCCTCATTACTCCAAAGCTACATTTCAGTAGCAAAATGAATCAAAATCTTCAAAATGGAGAAATCAAGATGTACGACTTTGGGGTACTTTGAGACAAGGATTATTAACGTTACCCGAAGAATTTGCACATTTACTGTACGTCTGAAAACAACTGTTTTTTTTCTAAAAATAAAACATTTAATAAAAAGTGTATAACCGTGCGAATTCATAACGACTTTATTCATTGTTTTATTGAATGTTGGGTGGCCGCCTGTAGTGTTTCTTTGTGATGAAAAGGTCAGACGTTGAATGTTGAGAGGAATGGGGAAAGTTGAATCATATGATGACACATATAAAACAAAGTGCCCATAATAACAGACTTTGAGCATGTGGAGAAGATATGTTTCTCAAGCAATACCAACACGACATCGTCACGATCTCGGGAATCTTTGAAGGGTTTCAAATCAAAAAAAGCTACTGGTGCAGACTGTTTCTCGTAAAAACCACACATGTCACCTGCAGAGAAGCAGAGTAAGAGAACGTTTACGTCTATAGTATTAATATAGCAGTGATTGGCTGCTGCTCACGTTACATCACGGCTCAAACATCGTCAACTGCTTGTATAGTCACAGCCATTACAATATGTTATGACACAGCGAAGAATCACACAGAACTTGTGATCATTTGCTCATCATCGTGTTTGTCCTTTTAAGCCTTTGCTTGGTTTGGTGTCATGTACAAAAAAGTTTTTTCCCCCTTCAGAATGAGATATCATTCCTCGTCTGCGTCTGTCCTCAAAAGAATTCATATTCAAGACACTGAACAATAAATGCATTCGTCGTGGTTGCACTCGACGTTTCATGTCATTACTAAAAATCATGTCTGACAAACTTACGGCACGCAAACAAGACAAGCTGAACATGTAATATAGTTTGCTTACGTAAGTAACAAAACCAACAACATGAACAAAACATGTGGAAGTAAACGCGTCCATTTCAGACTATAAGTCGTTTCGACTTGGACATTATGCCACATCATGTCAGATTGCAATAAGAAGTGATGCTACAGGCAGAAAATGAGAGCGAAAAGAGAACTAGAGAAAAAAGCTGCGACTTCTTGGCCCTGAAGAAGAACAGAATGGCGACTTGTGTGTGTGTGCTTACTAATCGGTATTCATTGCACGGATCGCTCTAACGCCAAAGAAATGTGCAAGTTGTTGATGTTGATGTTTCCGTACACGATTCGACCTAGGATGACTTGTTCTTTTCCATTTCTATCCATCGCCAGCTTCTTTTGCAGTCCATGTCCATGCCAACAGACAGTGTCGAGATCTGCAGCGGATCGGGGATAAAAAACGTCGTCGTCAATGCTATAGATCAAGTCAGACGCACGGACCAAGGGAGGAAGTGATGCCAAAAGCAAAGCCCTTCATAATGTTGTATTGATTAGTGTCCACTCCAGACAAAAAGTCATCTCATGAGCTCACTTTGTATCAAACCAACAACCGTCGTGGACTCACTTCCATTTAAAATCCCCCAGCTTTTGTATTCTGAATACTACATGTATATATACCAAATTCCAAAGTTTTTTTTTATGGTATCCCGGAAATGTATACTGTAGTACTATATACGCTTGTATGGGTTTTCCGGATTAAAAATCACAACAGAATGATTTAATAAATAATACAAAGCTGCATTTTTTGAACATGTACACAAATTGTATATAATATTAAATGTTTGTGGACAACGATGGATTTTGAAAGAATCTAAAGTTCATGTGTAGTTCCAATAGTTATGTTTGAATAGAGGATGGAGCACAATACAATGCGGTGTGTGTGGGTGACTGACTGAGTATTAAAACAACGAAGGACACATGACAAGAGGAAGAATGTCGACAGAAGTCCATTGTGCTTACGTAAGTGTGGATGGATAGACGTGAAGTGAGCAGAGGGCTCGTTTTGTATGGAATCATTAAGGGAATCTCAGAGAGAAAGTGACGGAAGAGAGAAGAGCAAAAAGCTCAACTCTCATTTGCACCATATGCCACACCACAGAAGCCACAATCACGCGTCATTTGCTTCCTTGGCGTGTGTGCCTTCGCCGGCTTTCCCTTCTGCAGATTTTGGGCCGAGAAGTGAGTGAAAGCATGCTGGTCATACAGTCAGCATTTGTGAGGGACAACCGTTCGACCGTCCCTCGTCCGTACACTTCATCCTCACGAGATGCTCCGATCCAGCCAGCTCAACATCACACACAACGCGATCATTAGCCAGATTGACATCCACCATCTACTACAACTTTTGATGATCATTGAAAACTTCATTCCTCCAAATGTTGACTTGCTTCCTTCTCGACTCTCTTCCATGAGATATGCGACTTTCTCTATACTCCCAAAACACTAAGACTAACACTCTCTTGTCATTCTTACTTAACGGACTGATACACATCCTTTCTCTTAGTGTGTTACGTTTACTACTTACTACTTCTTACTATACTCAAACCAAGTCGTGCCGTGCCGTGCGTAGGCTGCTTTCTCTCCATACCTTATGGCTCCACTCCTTTTCGGTTCAGATGCAACTTGCAACTCAAACTGACGCTTCTTCTGATAGCATTGAATCACTACTTCCACTTGCAGGTTCATTCCGCAATGCTGCTGGTTTACTTTGACGACCACGCCGGAGAATGTCTTCCTCTTTGACCATTTGTGAACTTAGGCTATGGCTACTGTCGCGCTCTGCTCTTCCACTTTGTGATATCACGTCTCTCAATGTCCAACCATTTCTCATCGTCCTTTCCCACTTTCCCTTTCCCTCTTGGCTCAGTTTTCTCTTCAAAATCATCAAGGTTTCTTCACTCAACCAACTTGTGTGTCAACAAGGTCTATGTCCTCTCTTCCTTTTCCTTCAGCAGCCGTCAGCAAGGACCTAAGAGTCTCCTCATCAACACCACTGGGTCTCATCCCCACAAAGAACTCCCAACCTAGCGCTGTCACCCATCTGTGATCCGACTTCTATCCAACAACCTCCTTTCTAGCAAATGACACGAGTTTGACATAACATCCCTTTTTTATTTCGATGCCAATGTCAACTACAGTCAAAAAACGTGAAAGATGTTTTTTTACAGGAAAAAAAACCAAGAAATCTACTAGAATGGACAAGCTTTAAACGCATTTCATGCTGCGAGACTACACCGCCTCATTCAATGTCATTGTGAGAAATGGTCCCTATATTCGTATCATGTTCAGTTCTGCGTCGCTGTTCAAAACTAAAAAAATATCCTGTTTTTTCATTTTAAAGAGGTTTAACTCAGCATCAAAACAACAAGCAACATCTTATGAGTTTACTATAGCAAAAACGTTTTGATAGTAAAAAATAAATTCAATTGACCTCCTAAAAGTCAATGTTTTGTTCAAGCTTGCTGACACAATTTTGAGGTATGGAGAAAGTTAAAAGAATTCTATTTTCATAATTAAATCTCGTCTCTCAAAATGAAAAAAAGTAAAAAGAAGAAAAGTGAATAGACCGAGTTTGAAGTGAAACATTAAGTTGGAGCTTTTTTGGATTTTTTAACCCTAAAAAGTATTAACGGGAGTCAAAGAGCGAAATCTGTTTTCTTACCATGAAGTGTTAACGAAGTTGAAAATGACTCAAAGGAGAAAGTTTTTTGCCATCTCGTCCACACAAAAAGGTAGAGAGAATGGAAGGAAAGACGTAGTAGTTGCTTCTTTGGCACATTTCTAATATTCGGCAGTTCTGTTCTAAACTCTAAAAGAGTAACGACGGAGATGAGGGAGCGGAGAAGAGGAAAAGCTTCAAGCTCAACCATGCCTTGATGGTGTGGCAGGATTTGAGAGCAGTCCCATGGGTAAGACAAGCTGTGCCATTCCCAAGATTGCCTAAATGAATCCCATTATTTATGACAAATTACTTCTTGTTAAGCGCAATTAGCCCTCTTTACAACCACAGTTGGGCAGGAAGAGAACGAAAAGACGAATCCTTTTCACAATGGAAACAACTCAAGGATTTCTCCTCTTGTGTTTTTGGGGTTTGTGCGTGTTGTAAGTTGTAATTGAATGTTGACGAAATTAGCATAATTCGATTATCAAACTACGGACACATGAGACTCATTTTTCACACTCAACATCACACAAACAACGTGGTAAATACCCTAGGATCATTCTCACAAAGAAAGGATACAACATACTTTTTCCACCCCATACTTTTCCTGTGTATAAACACTCGCTTTGCAATCTTATTAATGTTTTTTTTGTGCGCATTATGCTTCTGTGCACGCTGACAGAAGCGCCTCATTATCATCGCTTATCTACTTGTAATACTATAGAGGATCAAACCGAGGATCCAAACGTCAAACTGGTCAAAACACAAACTGTATAAACAATGCAAATACGTAATGGTAGATATAACTTACAGAAAAAGGCGTGTGGCATTATTACATTCAGAACACAATTTGTTAAAAAATATTCTTTTCTGAAATGATAGTCTAATCTGCTTTCAAAATGCGTGCTCAACAATGTTGAAACCCTTGCAGATGATTTAATGCAGAATGTCACTCCATATTGCACTAAAAATTGGTGCAAAAGACAAAACAACCGTTCTTACATGAAATTATTGGAGAGAAAGCATTGCTGACAAAAACTGTCCGCTGTAATCTTTTAATATTCCAATATAACCCTAGTGAATACGTTGCTACTCTTGTAAAGTATGTGTGAACACAAATCCGAGCCATTAGCACCCAATAGGTAATGCCTTTTCCTCTCTCTTTATGGAACTTGTATGTACAGTACTGTAACAAATCTTTAGTACATGCGGGGTTCTTCATCACAATGACTTGAATGCAAGCATTGTGTATCATCATCTCTTCCATGTGTGCTTCAAGCCTTGTTGTTGGACGATTGACATGACTCAACTCATCATGACACATTACGACATCCTTGCTAACGCATAACGCTTTATGTGGTTCAAACTTCAAACAAACAATTTGGTCCAGAAATTCTGTTAAGGGAATTCCATATTTTTATCCATTTCCAAACAATGACGTACCGTGACGACCACGACCACAAATAGGACTCTATACAAAAGTCAGTGTACGGGATTCTTTCTATTCACATTTCCTATACTCACTGTTCTGTATGATACTTTACTATATTATATAATATTAAAAACCATGGGCCAAAAAGTGTTTGCATTGCATTCCCCTCACAAAATAGACTAAACCAAGTCCAGTGTACAGACACCAGTCAACAGTCGTGAGTGAGCAGTGAGCACGAGGACGAGGACCTTGCCTTTTGCCTCTACAATGAGGACTGGGATAACAACACAAAGATGAGAGCAGATGCTCACAGTTCGTTTCTCTTTGCTCACCGAAACATACGCAGGAAGATATTACCCTTTTTTGGCACGTCACTTACTGCCAAGCCAAGTCATGTGCAACATACCTTTTTCTCTCATGCTGTCCAGTTGTCACTTTGGCTGAAACCCATTGCTGTCATATGGTGGGCAAATCCTGAGCCACACACTGACCACTGGATCTACTACTTGCAATTTACTTCAAACGCTCTTACACTCAAATCTGTCACCTCACACTCAATCAGAATGCATGAAATTATAAACGACCCTTATTTCTACTAATATTCACACTGTGAAAACCATCTGGCCACATAAAATGAGAATAAACCGAGACGTGTGAAGTGCACTTGGAATTATTGCAAATAGGTGACAACAAACAAAAAGTCCTCCGAGATAAAGTGGCATTGGTTATTATTACAATAATACTCGTCCTAAAAAAGGTACAAGTACATCACTACAGAAAGAATGGACTTGGTTCCACTACTTATGTTCTTAGGAAAGGCTTGTCATCAAATTAGGTTCAAGAACTAACATTGCCCAAAGATGAATAATTCTAATCTTGAGTGCACATTACGCATGTAATCGGAAGTATAGTGCAAAACCTCTTTATCATTACATCTCTCATAATTCAATCAAGTTGAGGGCTGTGACAGGATGCTTACCGAATAAACATTCTCAATCTGTCCTTGATGTAGTGTCTAGTATCACCAATGATATCACTCACCAAACAATGTACTCTCAAGCGCCAACGCCACATGCACTAAATGTTCGTTTTTCCTCTCAGGCAGCTTTTGGAAAGTACGAAGTATGAACCTGATGCTTCCACGTTCTCTGAATCCCTCAATGATGTCAAAGTCCTGCGACAAAAACGTGACCTCTTCAAACCCATCTTTCATCTCCACCGTCCACACTTGCTCAAAACTACTTTTAGATAGAGATGAAGAATGTCGTTTGCTACAGGAGTATGCAAGTACAATAAATATAATTAATTACTATATCAGTTTTAAATTGTTAATTATATTTTTGACAATCCAAAATGTATAACTGACAATGGTACGCTTCCGAAGAAGGATCAAAATGGCAGTCTTTTGTGTATTTATTGAGTAACTTAGCATTCGGAGTATGACTTGTAAAGTCTTAACTAGCTATGGAAAGTTGATTTTTCAGATGTAAGCCTATTTATTCCATTTACCCTTTTGTTGATTGAACACACAGAGAAGACAGGGGATGAGTTTAGAGACATGATGCAATTTCATTTGACATGAGAGCATAATTTGTATGAGACTCGAACGACGGAGCCAACTAAAACTGAGGAGAGACGCATGTAAATGACCCATAGGGATTCTTATTAGTGCTCCAAATCCTCCTTGCACGAAGAGAGCAGAGAATCGAGTCTCGTCGACAAGCTGCTAAAGGGAACATTGAGCAGACATCTGTTTACTTTTAGTCACTCTAATCTATATAATTTATAGACCTTGTGACAATCTCGGGACAAATCCAGTCCACGTTTCGACCTTTCTTCCCATTTACTCACTAGTAATTTTCAGCCAATATGACAGTCGCGAGCTGAGTGAGTATACACACAAAAGACCCGTTGACTATATTGACATTTCTCGTTAGCGTTTCACCAGCACATTTGAATGGTGTATATCAATCCGATGACATTTTCACGTTGTTCCTCCACTGATCCCATCCTCAAATCTCTCTCACTTTTGTCATGTAGCAATTACATCGTGTTTGTTCAATTTGTTCTCTCTAAAACTTATACAAAAAAACTACGAGGAGTATCAATTACGATATCAATTAGTGCTTTTCGAAAAAAAAAACAAATTTAAATTACATCGTGTTTGTTCAATTTGTTCTCTCTAAAACTTATACAAAAAAACTACGAGGAGTATCAATTACGATATCAATTAGTGCTTTTCGAAAAAAAAACAAATTTATGTTTTTCTTTTCATAATACATTCATATTCTGTTATTCCTATTTAAATATGACATTAGTTTAATAGAATACCAACTGATATATTAACGCTCGTATAAGACATTTCTTGTTTACATTCGATTACACGCCAGAGTGAAACCCTCATTTCACAGTCAGATCTTGAGGTTATGGGATTGGATGATTGGAAAAAACTGGAAGATGAACTGACTGAATTTTGTGATTTTGTCAGTTTCCTATGAGAAAACGTGAGAAATCAAATACGAGAAAGATAGAACGGAACTGGTGCTATCAAAGTTATTTGGCTGCCGACTTGTACTTAACGACTTAGCGTCGTTGAAAGGCGGCGTGTGATTATCACTCTCAAAAGGCAACTAGCATGACGAAAGTGAGTTGGTCGGCCCAAAATAAATAAACTACCAACAGGGAAGGACTGACTGGAAGTGAGAGAGACCCATTTTTCAGTACAGAAGAGGTGGAACGAGATAGAGAGACCGCTGTCGCTTCTTTCTATTTAAGCAACTGCATTTTGTGTCTTTTTCATCCCCTTTTACTTACATCAGAATGAGAGTATTGGAAAGTGTGATTGTTGCGCTGTGTGTTTCACATTTCCCCTTCGTGTAAATGTACTTTCGACATAGGACACGTTTTGTGTGTCATTCTACTACTGCTACTAACATACAACTACTGGTAGCATAAGTAAAAACAGTAAGGAAGAGGTAGTGTAGCGAAACCGTCACTTTGTAAACGACCCGCACGTTCGATTCGACTCGACTGAATGCGACTCAATTCAATTCCATTGACTGTTGTTGTAGTTCCTGCACAGTCACTGGTCTTGGCGGTGATTTGACTTTGTAGTGCATGTTAGTCCAAATGTCATAAAGGGACAGAAAAGTCAAGCCTCAGGTTTTTCGTGGATTCCCTCGTTCTCCATGTCGCAATGGAACAAGCATTTTCAGATTGAGTGTGAATATACGTATGAGAGAGAATTGAAGAGAAGAGAGAGAGAGAGAGAGAGAGACCTTTTCAAAAACCGACTTGTGTGTGTGTAACGTAAAGCGTGTATTTATTAGCTTGGACATTTCCCCACATGCTAAACCGAAACCAAACGCAACGATAATCATACATCACCTTGATTAACTAGACAACCACATTATTCCATTTCCCCTTGATCCATGCACCCTAAAACTCACTGTGCAGCCTTGTCAGCATCCTTGCTTCCATTTATTCTCTTTCCTACTGACAACAATGGAACGCCATAGAAATACTCAACTGAACTCGTTCCACCCCGCAAACTCTTGAGCCCTTTTCCATTTACGCACAAATAAAAACCCCAAACAGTGTACCCTAATCTATTCCCGCTTTTCACTCCGAATTTTCACCTAAAATCAAATAAAAATATATCACCATTTTTTGACATATTTTGTTTAACAAACTAAACCAGCAACGCATTCATTTAAAACGTTGCAAAAAAGTTTGCTTTAGCATAGCGCACAAACAATTTCGCACGGTACTGTAGAATTTTTACTTTTTCGTACCATTGTAGCTTTCAAGAGTAAAAAACCACACAAGTCTAGGATAATTGCGAAATTGTAATCTATTCAGACGTGAATGGTAGTCAGTTTGAGCAAGTCATTTCTGGGCTGAAAATATAATATAATTCTGAAGCAGACGGCAAATGGGGAAATGAGCAAAGTAAACGATGATAGTGTGTAATGTGACACTCTTTAGCGTGGTGGTTTCGTAGAACGATTTAGGGGAACACGAACTTTGCGGCTATACACGAGATTGGGCCAGATTACGTTGTATAAAGAAGGGAAAGAGCCAACTCACTGGAGAAGACTGTAAAGACATTTTGTTGGATACCCTGTAGCTTAAAGTGATGACAGCTTGTAAAATGCGTGCAATGACGACTGTGCTTTCTCAGTTGAGAGAAGTGTCTTTGTCATCGTTTCAAAGAAAACGTATGGAAACGATGTTATTTTACAGTAGGAAGAGTCAGCGGAGCAGAGCTAGAGGATGGACTCATATTATATAGTTGGATAGTATTATACGTGTACGTCTGCTTTGTTATGTTTTAGGTAGAAAGTTGAAATGGAGAAAGAAGTACGGAGGAGTAAAGTTGATGAGTATAGTGGAATGTACGGAGTGAGTGAGTGCTAATACTTAATGTTTTATATAAAAAGACGTATAGTGGTAGTAATAGTTTTGAGTGTAGATCCTTCCCTGGGGCCGGAGGACAACACTATCATTCATCAGCGGTGGATTTTAATAAGAGCGCTTGACGTAAAGAGGTCTTTGATGTAAGGCTTGTAAGTGAAGGGGGGCCAGGGAGAAACGTCGTAGACAAGGTTATGTGTTTCGAAAGAAAGAAAGGAACAAGTCAAGTTGTCTCCGTCGACGCGGACAAGAACAAGGCAGAAAAAGCCGAAAAGAGGAGGAGGAGAGGAGAAGAAGACTTGTTGTAAGGAGAGGAACGCTCGTCTCACAAGAGTAAGATGAGTGTTGTGATTGTGAAAGGAGTAGAGGAGATGTAGAATGGGATGATGATGACGACGAAGACGACGACGAGAACGACGACGACGGTGTGACTCTGACTACGACTACATAGTACAGTTCAAGCTTTTTGGAACTTGGGACTTTGGCAAGGAGTGTTTGGCGAGTTGGTGAGAGTCACAAGGACGATTACTATTACTCCTGCGACGACGGCTATTAGTGGCCGTGAAGCAGTGAGGAGTCCGCCGCACTGAAGACTCCTTTGCCATGACTTCAGCTTCAATATTTGCAGCACATAAATTTATACAATATTACAGGAATGAGCATTTCAAGCTGGAAAACGATGGTGCTTCTCATAAATATATGGCTGTGATAACTGTGGTCAAAGCCCCTTTTATTTCGTGTACCATTCCGAGATTATTGCAGCCACCGGAATTTATCATCCGCATGCCACTGGGCCGCTATGGGTTGAGTCTCTTCTTTTCTCTGCGCCTTCCTTCTCTCAGTTCTCTCTCTCTCTTTCTCTTGCTTTTGCTTTTGCTCTCTCTTCTGCAAAACTCGAAAAGCACCCGCTCAAAGTAGCAAACACAGTATAATATCGCCAGTCTCTCATATCCTCAATACAATAACTGAGCATGAAGACTTTTTGCTAAGTGGAGTCACAGGACCGAGCTCTTTGGTCTCGAGAAAACCTTCTATGGTGACTTCTCACTCTTCCCTCTGTCATGTTGTAATGTGTCTATACATGAACTTGGTTAATGTAGCAATATGCGGCAAAGGGGCGAGTGTACACGTCCGTTTGTGTTCCAGGACGACTGCCACTGACCAACAACTAACCATGATCCAACCACGTACCAAAAAATGTTATAAACACGAATAACCACCAACTACAAATTACATATTCCTCTTGCTTGCTTATTTTCTCTTTCTCACACTCTGTCCAATGAAGTTGTCCCAGAAGTGACGTAGTACTATAGAATGCATGACTGGACTATACCAACAGTTTCTGGATCTCGGATTTTTGTAGAGTTGACTTGTCATCTCTTTCTTTTTGTAAGTAATAGAACTAAGACGGTAAAATTCGGAATGAGTACTAGAAGCTTTATACAGTATAAAGAACCTCGTCTCTGAGTCACTGATTTCTGACCATCCCGTTTTTTATTTGAGAAGCCATATATGGCCATAGTGAAAAGAAAAATTCTTCTAGAAACCAGGAATTCACAAGGCAGAAAGCGACAACGACTTGGACGAAGTAACACCACCCTCGACCTGCAGACCTTTTGGCTCTTATGCCAAAACATTGGAGAAAAATGTTCACTGTCGTCGCTTGAGCAAAAGGATGACGCCAAGATTGGGGACCACTCACCCGGGCTATGCGACGACTACCCGAATTCTCATCATATCATGTCTGTCGTCATCCTTCTCTCTCGACCTCCACTAAACCAACAATCAACATCATGAATGATGGCTCACTCACGACGAACCACACCAAGCCATCTCTCAGCACCACTTCTTTCCAAACCTTATGGACAACTGCCAGCCAACTTGTTCCACCCGAACTCATTTCTCCTCTTCCTCATTCTCTCGTCCTACCCCACAGCCTCTCACTATGTTTTCATTCTCTCTCACCAAAGAAAACCAGGAGTTCACTTCACACTACTCACTGGCATAACATAATCTAAACTATTATTTATATGATATAAAAGTTTCCACTTCTACAGAAACTGTTTTGCTGTCACTTGACAAACAAAACCTACCACAAGAAAATCTTGCGTATTACTTTTTAAATAAGTGTAGTTTAGTCTACAATTCAATGTCTGGAAATATTGGAGAAACTTTTGACTGGACAAAAGTTGGTGTTTCCTGCTGGTTGTGCTCAATATCCTCAATGGGAAGAATTGGTATTATATGTATTATTTGCTAGTACTTAAAAGGATATAATACGTAGTGACTTGAGATTCGCATTAGCAAAGAACATTATGGAGTTGACATTTGAGTGTTAAAGTAAGCAGTGGTGGAACCGGAAAGAGACGACATAGTGGAAAGCCGATAGACAAAGAATTTTGCACAAGGATCGCCATTGCACGCCCCCACGAAAAAGCGTCTGGAACACAACAACGTCCGGCGAAGGAGAAAAGAGGAAAAGAAAGCCGTGGCAGTAAGTTTATTGCCATTCTCTGGCGGAATGTATGTGTTTCCTTTGCAGTAGTAGATTAAGGGACAAACGGCCGAAAGCTCGTAGACAAGAGCGACTTCACCACTCACTTTTGCGTCCGTTTCGTGAGGACGGAAGGCGGAACTCTTCTGCCTGTCTTGTCTCCTTTGCACAAGGATGCACTCGTACGACGTACGTTCTTGACTCACAAAAGACTCCTTTTCTTTTTCCTCAACAAAAAATTATGGAGAGGGCAAACGGAACAAGACGAGGATAATGAAATTACGTGTCAGATCAACAACTGACTTTATCCGACAGTCGAAAACATCTTTAGTTTTCTCTTTTCATTTCCATTATCTACTTTCTCTGCAGCCATGGGCTACTGTTCTAACGTTCATCTCTCCTTTACTATATACGTAATATAGTTACTCTTACAGTCCTACGGTCACTTGTCTCTTGTCCGCTCCATTTACACTTGTGCTATTTTTTTTAAAATTGCACGAATCGCGTACTTGTACCTAACTGCATTATTTCAAGTACATATAGTACTTTTGAGTACGCGGCGTCCTACTTTCCTTACCACGTTTAATACTGGTTCTACAAATATGAATGTTATAGATTTAATACTAAAATAACAAAATGCTAACACTTTACTTGTTATAAAATGGAAAAACAATAGTGGAAACAAATTGGATGGATACAGTATTTATATATAAAATTGACAAATAAATCTCAAGTCTGTTGGTTACAAGAGCAAAGTCAATCCGGAGAGAACAAATGATAGAGAAAGTGCTGTTCTCCAACGTAGTTGAATTGTCTAAATCTGACTTTGGTGGTAGATTGGATTTGCGATCTTTGGAGAAAGGTGTTCTGTTCGCGGTGTGCTTTGTAGTGCACTCGTGATGAGACAGTCAATATGAGTAGAAAACATGATCGCAAGAGTTGGAACGTTGGAAGCCAATTCGCTATCCAATTTTACAGCTTGTCTGCTATATCGTGGATGTTGATAGTGATTCAGATCGACCAAGACAAGAGTCATATGCACACCGTAGAGCTTTGTGACGCTTCACACTATGAATGGAAATATTGTCAATGTCAACTTATAGACTAAGGTACTAGGACAGTACTGGAGGGAGACTCTGTGCGTTTGTTTACCCTTATAATATAAGAAAGTGGAGAAAGAACAGGTATTGGGTACTTGTGCTATAAGGAGTAGAGTAGTACAAGTACAGTGATTGTAGCCAAGTGGGTTTTGAAGAGAAAGCGGAAGAGCGAAGGGATTGTGTACAATCAGTACTGATTGCTCCGTGAAACACTCGTAAAGTTGAGCCATGTAAAGTGGAGTTGAGGAGGTTTGTCGTTTATATGGAGCCCGAAGGCGAGTTGGCTTATGCGTCCGGAGACGATGTGGGGTGTCAGGACGGTAAAGGAATACATATAATACGGACATGGGAAGATTTGGTCGTGTGCAATGTGTGTTTTCTATGCTCGTGTAATCGGAATGCAAAAAGCAATAAAGTGTGAGCAGGCGAGAGTGTCAAGCGAGTAAAACAGGCGGAAAAGAGCGTAAAGTCACATCTCACGTTTGTTAGATAGATGCGTCTCGTCTGGAGTGGAACGATCAGTGACATCGGAACTAGGTGTCATGTTGCCCTCACGCTCTTCCATTGCTCGACTGTCGTCTTCCTCCCTTTCTTTCGGGGAGCAGTTGACATTGCGGTTAACCGTTGGGGATATTGAACGTCGTCTTTGTCCGCCATTCACATACGATGCCTTGTCCAGACCCATTCCACTAGCATTATTTGACGATTGAAACGATGACCCAGAAGATTCTGACTGTTGAGACCCACGTCCTCCACGTCCACTTGAATGCTGTTCCATCACACTGTCAACAATGGAGTCAAGCTTTCTCCGGTTGTTCGAGCTAGGAGCCGCAAATGCGGACGGGATGCTCTTCACACTCATTCGACGTTCGTCCACTGATGAAGAAGAAGTGGACGAAGCAGAAGAAGTCACCACGGGGCGAAATGCTCCTGCACTTCCAAACGGCAAGCGGGCTTCCAATGCGGGATGAAGAAATGGATTTTGCAAATGTACCAATTGTGCTGGTAAACCACCATACGACTCCATCGGACGCAAACCAAACGATGATGGGGATAAACTTGGTAAACTTAAATCTTTTCCATCAGAAACCTGCAAATCAAATCATTAAGTAATGTATACATTAATTTTTATCATTAATAAATTGCTTCTTCAGATTCCTCTTTAGCCGTTTTCAAAATGTAGACAACCTGTTCTGCTCACATAAATGATTTGGTATTAAGGGACTCCTAAATTCTCGTTCTTGTCTTTGAAACCTAAAGTTATTGCAAGTACCCCTGAAAGACAAGACGCTGCTGAAGTGCCTGATGAACGCACCCTTTGCTTGCGCGACATTTCCTTCGCATACTTCTTCGTTTACATCGTAGTACGTACATGGAAAACTTTGCTGAAACGCAAAGAACAAGCAAAGAAGAGCCAACAAATTGGTATTCTCCACAACTAGAAGGACAAGTTAAGCCTTAGTGGAACTTTATCACTCAGACATGGATTATTAGGCAATTAGCACAGAGGTTCGTCGTCAAGCCTCACGACACGGTCTCACCCTCTTCCACGCGAACAGAACAATGGAACTACAAGTCTTGATATGGAATGGATGTAAAAACCTATCGTTTTACAGTAGGCGCATACAGTCACTGTGGAATGTGCAAAGGCAGCCAGACGCTAATGTAATATAATCCCAACTAATTCAAGTAAAGTGAGGTTAAGGAGAGTCAGACAACTTTCATTTGCTCCACTCCAACAGGACAAGAGCATTCAAGTGCATAGCAATAGACATGCAGCCACGTTCAGGAGAGTCAAAACGGATGCTTTGTCCCTTTTTGCAACGACAAATTATGTTGAACAATCAAGTACAGAATTTAGCCTTCTTCATTAAAAAGGGAATGAGGATTTACCTGGGACCCAAACGGTCGTGGCATTCTGATGGAGTCTCCGTAGCCTGATTGAGAAAAGACGACAAGAGCTGGCGGAATCGTGTTGGGCACGTAGGGCGATTCTTCCATTTTCTATGGGAAGAAATCAATCAATCAATAATTACAATAACTTGTATACTTGTAAAATCAAACTTTTGATTATCATTATCATTACATGTCGATAGTAATAAAATTAGCATATGAATATGAGCATGACGACGAGGAAGTGATTTACATAAATAATTACACTATAATGTGGTTTTACTAGTACTTACTCCAAAATATTAAGTATGTATTGTGCTTTCCTGTTGTATTGTTAGTGGTAAATTCGCTCAAAGAGGCGAGGATGTGTGACATGTAGTACAAAAGGTTGAGTCGAAAAGAGCACTTAAGATTAAGGGAAGAAAGTCAGTTCAATGAATTAATAAAGCACTCAGCTCCTTAATATAGGACAAGAAGAGAAAAAAACTTGTCTCAAGTCAGTGTGCGTGTTTGCTTGTCCCTTTGTTAGTTTATGCTTGAAGGGATGCGAAGTCTGAGCAATGTACACAGTAAAGAAGTGAAAACGAAGGAGCGAGACGAAGAAAGTGAAGTGCAGGAAGTGAGCGACGGAAAGCACGTTGTTTTGGGCGGTTCCATGAGAGTTTGTTATAGACAGAAAGTAATTTATAGGAGCGTGTCAATTAAACCCACATCACATCCCAAAGTCTGGGAAAGCATGGAAGTGCCAAACCTTTCGGCTCAATGGGAAACAGAAAGGGGAAGCCGCAGAAAGTCAAGTCAAGTGGCCATGGAAGCTCACTCACTTCTGCTTGGACAAATTCGTTTCGTCCTTGTTGTCGCCAGTAGCAAAAAGAGTCACCGCTCCCACAAAACCAGTCCGTCTGACAGGAATTGCTAATCCCTGTTTTAAATACAATGTGTACAGCGAATAAATTGAATATACTAGCTTGCACCAAGTGTTCCAGCCTCAGGGCGATGATGAATGACTTTTTCACGGATTCAGCACCGCCACACCACACACCACAGCACCGTCAAGTGAATATTAGTATTACTTACGTATTACGATATTACGTCTATGTGCATATGGAGGAACGGACAAGGTCCAACGTCCACATGACATTATATCATTTTCAGACGAAACGTACACTCACTCACACTAACTTGATGCTCAGTCCGTGTGCAACTCTTTCTCGGATTCCGTTCCGTGTGCTTCCCAGCAAAATGAAGAACGTAATTTCATTTGGAACACGATGAGTGCTCACGTGCAATTTATTATGTATTAAAATATACATTAAAAATCAAATCGAATGACCAACTGACTGAGATAATATAATAAAACTCTGAGTAGTATGTACTAAACCATTTTCAAAATATAAATTTGGTCCAGGAAACTATTACATTAACTGCCTGTAAGAATAACATTGATGCAAGGTGCGTGGAAAAGGGTTGAGAAGGAAAAAGGGGAGACAGCGAGACTTCTCAAACTCTCTTCTCAATCTCAAATCTCCCTTCGACTCTATTCTTGGACTAGAAGAAACCCTGACATCAAAAACTATCAGAAGAGACAACGAAAACCGGATTTTTTTTTCTCGGAGAAGCACTTCTTGCAAAAGTGGAATTGGCGCAAGTGGTAATAGCAAGTATGAAATGTATGCAGTGTGTTAGCAAAGTGGAGATGGATAGAAAATTTTCAGCCGGACCGAATGACTTGAAGTCGAAGGAGAAAGTAGGAAAAAGTTGAGAGGAGAACAGTGAACAGGCGACTCTATAACTTACGATTAGCGAACCCCAAAAGTCAAAAGTTTCTTCCGGTGGAACACTCCAATATATCTCAATGTCGTCGTCGTCGTTGTCGTCCCACTCCGTTGTCTCGGTGTCTCTCAGCTCTGTGTGCCTCTGCCCTGAGAGTCAAGTAAGTCGACTCTTCATCTCTCCTCTATTATAGTCGCTCAGTCACTTTCCCACTCTCTTATCCATCTAATATGCGCTCAGCTTAATCTGCATTTGCACTTTGGTCCTTCTCACATTTTTAAAGATGTTTTACCCATTTCACCAACACTTTTTCCAACATGCCCCGTCCAACTTCGTGCCAACAGCTCACCAGAAAATGTATCAGTCGCACTCCCAGCTCTTCTCTCCTACATTTTTCCACCATGATCTCTCTCTCTTTCGCTCAACATTAACAATCCCTCCTTTTTATACTATACTTACATCCTTATCAAAATATCAACCTTAACTTAAATATAACCCATTACGACATTATACATACTTTGATAAAACTTACAGTGTCTTTGAATTTCGGAAAAATCTTCTTCACAAGCTGTTCTATATTTCCCAACCTGGAAAACTCTTTCTACACTAATTTAATTACCACTTTCAAACTTTGCTTAACGTCACCCCGAAAGTACTTCACAACTGGGTGTTCCGTGTAAATTGAACTTCAGAACGTACGTACTCACACACGCTACAAAGTGACTTGTACAGTAGTATGATGAAAACGATTATTTCACTTTGCAGTCTCAATATTTAACTTGATTCTGATTGATTATCGACTAGCTTTTTGGATTTCAAAATATCAATAGTAATCGAATTAAGGATCGGATAGTCACAGGAAAACGACTTTTGAGAATGATTTAACAACAAATGGTACCTATAACCACAGGATGCAGTCAATAAATATATAATTCCAAAAAGGACCGGAGTCAAGGAGTATATAAATCCACTCGGTCAACGTAGTTACGTCAGACTAAAGAGTGAACAAGGAAATGAGAATAAGAGTCAACTAGGACACGACGATGAGACAGACGCACATGTATGCCTTGGACTGGGGACGAGAAAGGACGTGAAGAGAGTGAGGCTCTCCCGGGTTCTCCTTCCACTTAAGTTAGACATCGTGAGTTACAAAAGCAGAAAACTCCGACTCTCTTATGCTTTCCCGGAGAAGCGTTTCAGATTATCAACAACGTTCTCTTCTTCCAAGCTTGCACAGGAGTAACAAGCTCTATCCAAGCAAAAGCCCACTTCACCCCAATCGGGTGGAATTTCCTTCATACCATTCTGTTCTCCAGTCTCCAGAATGTCCAGGAGTTATTCACAATCCAAACAATGTCGTAGTCGTATTGCATTATTGCATACAAACTTACAGATTGCTTTCAAAGTGATTACTCATTTCTAGATTTCTTCCATACCCTTCGAATTACAATGACACAGTTATCTTAAACTTAGCACTTTATTGCAAAATTTTGAAAATGTAATAAAATTATAATTTAAAAAATGCTAACATCTCCTTGCAATTGTGGTTATATTGCACATAGGAAGAGGAGCCGAGGGCCCTTTTTCTTCCTGTTGTTATCAAAAGCTTGTATCTTCCTAAGTTAGTCTTCAGGCGAGTTGGTTTGAGACCACCTTGTGAGATTCAATTGCCCAGACTCCTTCATACCACAAATTACAACCACGTCTCCAGGTATCACAAACTTTAATATGATACTATAAAGACCGAGCAAAAACTTTGCTTCTGCCCCTGCTCCTGGTTGGTGTAACAAACCAAAAAAATACGACTTGTATAATCGTGACGGAAAACAATCACGATGCGTGATTCCAACTATCTTGCACACTCACAATTTTTACCTTTATCATTTTATCCTTGTTAAGTAGTTAAGGTCTCACGTATTCCAATGTAGAAAACAATATGCGACCTCCTCTGGACCATTTCCATCAAAATCTTAATCTTGTACAAATTGTTTCGATAAAAATGTACCATAATCAAATCTCTGCACATGTCCTAAAACCAAAGATCCAAGAATTATCAGTATCATGACAGAAGCTGAAACCATCAATTTCATGTTCTAAACGAGATTTGACGGGTTAATTAGATTGTAATCTTGGTTATAAAAACCATTTGAATCGGGGGTTGTTGTTACAACTTGACAAAACAGAGAAACGTGGCTGTTGAACATAGTAAATAAGCACGGATACAATAATTGAGTTAAAAGTATCAACCATGATCCTGAGGACGATGATGAACACAGTGATTCAACACAAACTTATTGCATTAATTAGTCAGTCGCTGGTTAGTAGTCATTTCCGAGATTGTTCCGGACGTTATTACTAATTAATAGCTACAATCAATTCAGTAGGGGATAGGGATGATTAAATGGTCAAATCCGTATTATCATTCCATGTACTAAAAACATGATGAGGGTTCAAAGTGCTTAATGCTCCTCAACTTTTGTTTCCTGCATGTAACAAAGTCAAATTCATTATATATTTAAGGTTGTCCCTTGAATTTTTAGTGAGTTGGAAAATGAACAACCAAGTTTGTACCTATACGCTTCAATTTACAACGCATTGAAACTTGAAATCTTCATTGTAATGATGTTGTAGCATTAATTTTAAAATTGTTGCAAAATGTATGAACTTCATGTTCCACCCTCTTTCAAGGGTTGAATGCAAGCAGGTTGTTGGATTGTATAAAACTTTTAATGTGGTCATCATGTACCTTCATGGCATGAGAGGAGAATCCATCTTCGCCTTGTCTCCTCAGGGTGATCGTTTTGATGAGTAGACAAGGAGCCCACAGGCCAGTTGAAATTTCACGCTGACTTTATAATCACTTGTTCTGTTTACTAATGAATATGACAGTCACTCACCTCATTTAACGTTCTCTCCACTACAATTAGCACTAAATGCAATGAAAAACAGAAATGTTATGTTCCGCACTAGACGTTAATACTGGAAACAACTTTCTGGCTCAGGAATCACGTAAACTACATTATTAATTATATCGAATTTCAAAACTCAAAGTCACAACAATTCACTTTGCTTTATTAGAAATGCAACACCTTTTTCTGTTGCTGTGTGTGCAATAACCAAAATTCATGAACGCTAAACGCAGACTTGAGAAAACAACAGTAGTACGTAACCGTAACAGGACATTTGTGGTAAAGCGCAGGAACAGATGCAGTTTTCGCAGTGTGCCCCGATACGTTTCTACACATACACTTGAGAACGATCGAATCAAGTTGGGTTATTGATAATTATGTACTAATCATAATCAAAACGCTTAAAATGAGCGAAATATAATGTTTTTGTCCACTATACGCACTTATGAACACTGTAAAATTTCCTATTGCTGCACAAAAGGTGGAACGTGAGACGATCAAACGAGTTTCGTTTGTTTTGTCAAAGAAAAATATCCATTGTAGAGAGAAAACAGTGTCAAAGAGTCATGTTCACAGTCTTCGGTGAGTCTTCCTCGAGAGCTATCGGATTACAACAATTACACTCGTCTCTTTCGCATTGCACGCACTCGAAAACACGACTCTCTCTGTCTCTTCTCCAAATGTGACAGTCTGAATGAAAGAGACTTCGGAGAGAGAAGAGACGACCAGAGTTCTCAAATTGTATGATACTGCAGTATAGTATTCCGTATTCCCCATTGGAACGTATGAGAGCCACTAACAACAAACTAGTAAATAACATACACAAGTAGTGGAAGAAGTGTTCAAAAATCACCTTTATTCCAGTATGTTTATGCAGTATTTCTCTCTGGATACTTTTTGGGTTTTTGGCTACTGACTTTACTGACTCTTCTCAAACCTCAACATGTTCCATACTTTGCCAGCTGCCGGTTTTCTCTCGGATCGTATACTGATCCTTTTTTGAAGGGTGACACTTCCATACACACACACTGCTACTGCCACAAAGTAGTTTATACTCCTATTATGCTCATCATTCTGAGAAGTGACCCCCGTTCACAAAATCCTATACAACTGGTCTTCTTACAATACCGGTCCTTTCTCAACAATAGGCTATTGGAATTATACTATTACTTGACTCCCTTAAGTCCCTCACGTCCTAAGAACTGTCAAGTCAAAGTTACTTGTATATATAAAAATCATGACTTCCTCGACGAAGGCCTCACAATGATCATTTTCTCAATGACCAATTTCACAACAGTTTGCATCCGTTCTTACAGCTTAGATAAGTACGTATTTTCCTCATACAAACGGTCTCTTGTAGTTTCAAATTCCATTCCTACTTCTTACAGGAAATGTTTAGCACAATATTCTTTTTTATTACACTCATGTTGTGGGATTGAGATTTGAGGGACTATACCATTGCTTGAAAATGAACTCCAGATTTCAAAATCCTTCAGAAAACGGTTGGTTTTCTCAAATATGGTATAATTCTCAAATTTCGATTGTAAACGTGCGCACCCTTCGAAATTACACAGAACATTGAATATAATGTAATTTCTTTCATTGCATGATTATATTTTATGCTGCGTGCCACTTATCAAACAAGGCTTCAAAACTGACTGACGTGAAGTATGATGAACATTATTCCGAAAACCATTTAATAGTACGAAAAGTAGTATGTAATACTAATAGTAAGTTGCTGAAAGCTCCACTGGTTTACAGTCGTAGACATTCTGCACTTTTAAGAGCTGGACGCTGAGCCAAGCCAACTTCTTTTCTTTACACCCTAACTCTGTGAAAAGTGACTAGTGACTGCCAAGAGTAACATGGGAAAAGCTCTTTTACCCCTTATTACATAACACGTCTGCTTTCTGCTTCTTGTTTCATCGTTCATCTTACTTAGCTCTCATTTTACCTACAATTACAACTTACAGGTACGATATAATAGAACGAAGTTCATCCCCCCGAACAGCACATCATGTCGGATCAACATCACCGAAAGCTTGAAGAGCTACAGGTAAATGTGTTCATCGTCGGAGGAGAAACATAAACGAAGTAAACAGTCCATTGAGAGTCCAAATGAGCATTGAGCACTTGCATTACGCATTACATGCATTACACTTTACAATAGCAGATAGTAAGGATCACACACGTGAGTGCTTGAAAACATTGAAAAGTGACCAAGTCTCATTTCTCATTCACTCAACAACTCAAGACCAACAAGAACGTACGGTGCATTTTGAAAAATTCAAAAGACACACACATGTGTTAAACTTAGTGTACAATATAAATATGGTGAGGAACACGAGAACAGCAGCAGCGAAACCACCACCTTGTTTCATGTTATATTACTGGTATCATAGAAAACTATCTAGAATATCTTATATGGGATGGAGATTTGAGCGGAAACTCCTTAAGAAACAATTGCTTCTTGTTGGCTATACCCAATGAAAGGTGTGAATGATTCCTGTTAACAAAACCTTGCTGAACTCACTTGGTAACGAAGCTACCCACCAGTCAAAAGGAGCAGAAGAGGAACCCACACCGTCTCACAAAACTGATTTGGAAGCATTTTACCTCACATGAGTTATATTGCTGACAAGTTCTCCTCCGGTTACGACTTTGTTCATTTTACAACAACATCTCTTCAGTCGTCTCAAGTGTCCCTGTGGTATCCCAACGACTGACTATGTTAACTTTTGCCTTCAAACCCTTTTGGTAAACTAATGCAATATGCAATGTGAAAAACGAAACAGCAAATGCTTTCAACTACTACTAGACAGACTTGCTTGCATTATTGTGTTGTCTCTTATTTCCTTTTAGTCGGTGCAATTTTTTGCAAAAGGAAAAGTTGTATGCCAACATCATGACTGACGCTACTACTGAAGTCTCCATTCTTTTAAGCAGTATACGTTCTGTTGTACAGAATGTTTACGAACTCACATCGTTGTAATCAAACGGCCAATTGATTCCCTTGGTTGTCACAAAAAATTGCTGTACTATACTACTACTATATAATTCCTTAGTATTCTTTTCGTAGACATTTTTTGTCTCTACACGTCTACACTTCATGTTTGTTGATCCTGTATATACATAGTATGAAATACCCTTTGTGAGCTCGCTGATAGAATATTCAAGAAACATGGACGACTTTTGCATGTGAGAAAAGCAAAGTTGTAAACTGAAGCGGTGTTGAGCTGCTGCTCAAATTTCTTGACATTCTAACCAATTTTGTATTCATAGCTCGCTGCCGAAGGTTTGGATTGGACCTTGTTCTCATGAGTTTGCTATCTCTTTGACTCTTAAACGAAACCCCTTTCCCTTCTTGTTTTACGACTTGTAAGTACTAGTAGTGTGGAATCTTTTTTGACGATTTTGATCCCTTTCTTTCGTCTCCTCAGTTGCATTTGTACATTCGCAGCTTCTTAATATTAGTGTACGTTGATACTCTACCGTTACAGATACAAAACTCAAAAATTTGACTGGAAAGAGAACAAAAGCTTGTTTAGAGCTGTTTCTTCTATTCCGAGACAAAATGTCAAAAAAATACCAAAGGTTAAAGAAATGATGAGACCACCCATTTCAATTTATTAAACACTACACTTTTTGTAGCATTGTAACCCTGTCGTCAGTAATTAACATAGAGGGATACTGTCATTTTTCTGGTTACAGTTACATAAACAGCTTAGATAACTTTTTTTTCCTTTTCGTGAGTGTTAAACTGTTAGGACAAGGGCAATGCATTTCCCTTCCCATGATGACTAGATGTCAACAGCAAGCATCAACACCGACACACACACACGCATAAAGTGCTTTTGAGTTCACACTCGTAGAAAAACAGATCAAGTTAAAGGATGACAGTGACACGAACAAGGCCAGCTGGTTGAGGAAGACAAGGGCAGATATGAAGGACTCATGGGTGGCAAAAAGACCGACTGAAGATTGGATGACAAGGGCCGTGTCAAAATGCGTCAAGCGGCTGCTGAGAGTCAAGTGGGACCTCCTGGAGCACACAAGCCTTCCAGCATCGTCGTCATCTCTTCAAAAACGCCACTTACGCCCATTTAACCATGCACATCACAAAGCAACCCTTCGATTGACAGCTACACTAACAACAAAAGCGATATCAAAGCTCTTTTTTTTCGGATGAAGTCAGAACAACGAAACAAACGAGGGCGAACAAACGGCGAAAAGTCAATGGGAACTTTTCGTTGGATGAACCACTTGGAAAAACGCATTGATAAACAGAATTTCCAATGGTGTGAATCGTGTAAGAACAAACATCATTGTTAAATATGCACGTATGAATATGCATAGCTCATAGAAATAAAAGAATTAAACGTA
>JABASF010000833.1:0-31088 GCA_019776145.1 Harlomillsia oculata
ATCTATAAGTGGAATTAAGATCTTTGGACTTTTCAATGTGGTAAGTATTTTGCATAAAAACATGCTCTTTATTTTCTTATTTGACATTTGAAGAGAGTGTGTACATTTTGGGTGTGTCGTGTATGTCTGTGTAATGTAATAGTCCATAGTATGTAGTAAAATTATGGTTTGAAGGAATTTAATTTACCTTAAAAGCTCTATTACAAATTCAGTCTTCGGGAGGTCAGAATGGTTAATGACCCAGTCTCTAGTTGTGACCCATTCCAAAAGTCGTTCTAATGCCATATGAATCAGTCACCATATTATACCGTTTACATTAACAAAAAATACGGTAATTAATGGTAAGCAAGCTGAAAAAACCTAAAACTCACTGTCAAAATTCTCTGAAATACCTTACTGTCTCAGAGTTATTAAAACATCTTTCCCTGCAGTTTATGCTTTCCTTTCATGGTGATAGTTGTTTCTAAAATTCATTCCATTAACTTTTAAAATACTTCCCGGAATTCTGAGACGTTCATTCAATTGTCATTTAAATTAAAAGTCGCTATCAAAAGTGACCCATATCTGAGACCTCTCGGTTTGCGACAATACCATGGTTTTGTAAAAGAGCTTTTACGGTAGCATTTTAGTATTTATTTTAAGTCATCAATATCAATCATCATTTGATAGTGACCCATTTTTTAGAAATAGGAAAGGGTGTTAAAGAAATAGTATTTTTAAAATAGTATTTGTATTTATTTGACATTGCAGCACTCTAGTAAGTTCGTTTACAAATAAAGAAAATCCGATTTTAAGGAAACGTTTGGTTACGAATGGACATCTGTGCAAAAAGCTGGTGGAGAATGTCGTCGGTGGACCTTGTAGTATATTATTAAAATCGATCATAATAATAGGATCTGAGTTGAAACATGATCCCACTTCTTGTGCGTCAGCAGGCTCAGACTCTATTGTTAATGACATTGATACAGTAAAATTGTATAATGGAAGCAAGTCAAGAGAATGATATCAGGTATCGCCTTTCACCCACGACTACGACCCAAATGAGCAAAATGGTCCTCTCCACAACACCTGAACTTCCGTATAATGAGACGACATCACCAAATACGTTTGCGAACAATAAAGCGGGTTGTCGTCCTCAGGAAACGGATGGATCAAGATCTGTAGACTTTCATACATCGTCTTCTGTAGACACAACAATGACGGCGACAACAACAGGAAGAAACTCAGCATGGAGAAATTCTATAGGCGTTTTGGTCCAGTTGTATGGTCTGAGCAGAAATAGAACAGAAGAGATTTCCCATCTAGTCGAATTATTCTGTGCGGACATCGTAGACATTCAACGGACTGCCAAAGCTGGTTTGTCAACTGATGGGGCATTGTTGCAAGTAGATGTTTTCTCATGTCCAGTTTGTTTTGGGATTTTGACGGATCCTGTTACAACACATTGCGGTCACACCTACTGCAAAAAGTGTTTGCAAAAAGAAACGGGGCAAATGTGCAAACGCTGCAACGTTGTCTTTACATCTGCTGATACATCGGATCTTAAAATTAATGTACTCATCGTGTCTCTCGTGGAGAAATGGTGGTCATCGCAATCGGTCGTCAGCAGTCATCGAAATGAAGGAAATCAACTGTGCATGCAAAATCATTTGAAAGATGCTGTTGTCAAGTACAACGAAGCATTAAATCTGAGTAAGCCTCAATTTTCCTATATTTTATCGATCTTTTTTATTGTTATTGTTGTTAATTGTTATAGAATATATAAATATAGTTCGTGTTTCGAGGTACCATGCGATGAAGTTCTTTTTTTGTAAACCTAAACTTTCACGTGACATAAAATTGGTATTAGTATTAGAAGGGGCATCGTATACCAATTACACCAATTTAGCAATGGCTTAGCTAGCGTGGCATGTGAAACACGTTAAGAAAGAACCACCATCAAGGCAAAATTGTTTGCAATGCAGTGCGAAAAATTTCAGCAATTTGAGTATGCACATTTATTGTGTTCATTAAAAGTTGTGCCTTTTATATGAGGCCATGAGTATCACGTAATCAGTTGTATTGTAGGTGTAGTTCTCGTTCACATTAATGTTTAATGTTATACTTTGTAGTACTTTGTACATTATCAAAATTTTTCTTCATTCTTTAATGCTATGACTTTGTCTTTAAATAAGATTTTTGTATGTAGTTGGAGGCGTGAACAAAGTTTTCTGCTTATATTTACGAAGTACGATTTTCTCATCAAAGGGACTCTCTTTCTCTCACTCTCTATCTCTTTCAAACGTTGAATGGTGTATCATCAATTCAGTAATTGGACACTGACATTCCTGAAAAATTGAAAGTGTTGTGATTAGCACATTTATTTTCGTACTTTATGCTTAGGAGAAAACAAAGCTGTGCTATCTGGTTAATAACGGTTTATAAAAATTCTAAGTATTCGTTCCGATGATAATTACTTGATTACCTTCACAATTTCAACTAGGCATAACACAAACGCTCAAAAAGGGACTCCTATTTCGTCAATGTAAAGGGCAAAATCCTTGATCATTTAAAATTTATAATTCGTTAAAGAGAGCGCGTGCTGTAAACTTGGCGTATCGATTTGGACAACGTTTCTTATGTACTATCCAGCACGCTTATTTCTTCAGCTCTTAAACCGACAATCTAATAGCCGCTATTTACTCACTTTATTTGACTACTGGTTATTGTATTGATTTTAGACAATATTGTAGTGTGGTTACTATTTCCAATCGATAGCATATTATTCCATTCAACTTTGTTAGCCGTGTCTTCACAACGAAAAGTGGTTTTTTGGCATGTGCATTCTTTCACGTACAAAATATAGCATTGCGGTAATTCTATACACAAACGTATGTACTGTGTAATATTTTTATTATAGAAATTCTTAGTATTTCATTTACGTAGTAAAGGCGAAAATATCGTAATGTTAGATAATCATAAATCATATAAAGGGATTTTTGTTTGCTCTTGGATTGGTAGTACATAATAACAAAGTTTTTTTCATATTAAGTCAACTGACGTGGTTAATTAAAGCCGCTTATATAAATGGGAAATAACACTTTGCCCTGTTGAATGCGAGAACCATACAATTTATATACATTGACTTATTGCTGTCATTAACACGTGCGTTAGATAACATACGACGAGGTTAGCAGCTTTAGGTTGCTTGTCAGCTCCAAAAAGTGCTGTGTTCATTCATGACGGTGGGTGACTAAGGTTGTTCTTTGAATCTCTGAACTTTACGTAACGCTTTTTATGTAACTGTCACTGTCAGCTACAAACATGCGAGTCAGTTACGTTACGCCGGCGTCCTGCCTGTTACGACTTGTAGTAACTTATTCACTATTCACTTACATCACATCGTGTAGCAGATGCCATGTCATGAAGGTCATAGAAATTGAAATGAAAATACGTAAAGCCAAGAATATACGTGAATGACCAATCGATTTTTCAATATTTAAAAAATACAAGCGTGCTTTGTTTCATTCAATGTGAAACGTATGAATTTCATGTTTCAATTGAATATTGAACATTGGTATTTGCTACGTTACGTATGTTTTTGAGTATCCCTGTTGAGGTTTATTTCATTGCTTTGATTGCTTTCGTTATTTAGTACTTATAGACTTTTCTTGGATTTTAGAAACCATTTTTGATAACCTTTGCTTGCTGGCAGATCCATTTCATGAGAACTAACAGGGTTACAACATGTGCGAATAGTGATCACTGGAAATATGGGAATGTATAATAGGCTCCTGGTGTAACAATTTAATTTTCCACTAAACTCTGTACGCCACTGAATGGCATTATTATGCTAATGAGATGTCTTATTACATACTAGTTGTGCTGTTATGCAACAAGCGTACATTGTTTTGAAGTACATTAAGCTGTTCTCATACTGCTTTAATAATTATATTTATTTATGTGAGAAATGATGCTTGATTTGATAGTAACTTCAAATAGTTTAATTCAACAATGTTACAATCCTGGTCTGCTATGTCTCATAAAAGCAGTACATAACTAAGATATTATATTATTCTGTGTACTTTTTATGTTACAGATCCTCATGATCATCTTACCCTTGGGAATCGGTCTCATGCTTTACTGACACTTGGTAACAAGGACCGATCGTTACTTGATGCTGAAGCCGCGATTCGCATCTGCCCCTTCTGGGCTAAAGGCTACTTTCGAAAATCTGTAGCACTGATTTCACTTGGTAGATATGAAGAAGCATTCTTAACGTTAGTAATTTGCCTGTACTTTATCAAGGCAACAAAGCTCAATGACGAGACAACGGCGACTCCTGTCAAGATTGAAATCATGCAAGTTCTTCACAAAATTTTTCTCGACAATGGTGGTTTTAATTCGAATGCACCACCAAGACGGCATAGTTTGCATCAAGTGAAAACGGTTCAGTATCCAAATCCAAAGAAACAGCGGTTGGAGGCTTTTGCTGCATTACTTCAAAGGCAAGATCACGACTGTGACTTTGACAGTGATGACAATCAAGATGAAGACGGTGATGAAAGGATGCCAGTTCGAAGAAGTACATTTTCTTCGAATACCGGTAAATGCTTCGGTAGAAAGGAGGATCGTTCTACACCACAGAGTGCTGTAACTACGTTAATGAGTACTGAACAGTCTTCAGAACGTATGCAACGACTGTTTGATCGAGCTATGGAAAAAGTTGAAAAAATACAAAGTAATATTCTGACAACTCGAGCTAAAGTTGTACCTGTTAATTGTGATAATGGCAACGTGCGAGTCGGATATCTTCCTGCAGTAAGTCCGATCTCTTTGTCAGATTTCGAGTGTACGTTGTGCTATCGATTATTCCATCAACCTGTTACAACATCTTGTGGTCACACGTATTGTCGAAGCTGTCTCCAACGATCTCTGGATCATTCTCCAGCATGTCCGCTGTGCAAGTCTTCTCTCCAAGAATGTCTCGCCCAGCGGGACCAAATAGTTACCCAATTTCTGGATGTCTGTATTTCTGCTTTCTTTCCCAATGAAAGGAATGAACGATTAACTCAGCATTTAGAAGAAATTGCTGAAGCTGCCGGTCGGAACGCAGAATCTGAAGTTCCAATTTTTGTATGTACAATGGCATTCCCCAACGTTCCGTGCCCACTTCATGTGTTTGAACCACGATACAGATTAATGATCAGAAGATGCATGGAATCGGGGAGTCGTCAGTTTGGAATGTGTTGCTATCTCCAGGATGCAGAAAATCATTATGCTAATTATGGGACATTGCTGCAAGTTCGAAACGTTCAATACTTTCCGGACGGGCGTTCCGTCGTCGACACTATTGGGTCGAGACGTTTCCATGTAATGCGAAAGTCCATGAAGGACGGGTATCATACCTCTGCTGTTGAGCTACTTACCGATAATGGTGTGGCCGCTGTCGACCGAACACGTAAGACATAATCCTTAATCCTTATTATATTTCTTTATTAATTGCGTATTTTAAAATGTACAATCTATACAAGTTTTAATTTATTGTTCGTAGGTCTTGAAGAAACTCATACCATGGTTTATCAGGAAGCCTCAGATTGGTTAATTTCTTTAAATCACGTTTTGAAGCAGAGAATTCATACCCATTTTGGAATGATACCTACACCAGAAGAAAATTGGATGGACAGTCCAGACGGTCCATCATGGTGTTGGTGGCTCTTGGCCATTCTCCCACTGGACACTAAAGCTCAATTGGCAATTCTCAGCATGAACAGTTTACAAAAGAGATTAGACAGCATTCACAAAGTTTTGTGTTACGTTAAGTCACACAATATTTGACTATTCGGTGTAAAGCACAGTTCCATAGCATACATACTTCTTGCCACGGCTGCAACCGTACTCACCATTCTTATTGCATTTGTATTCGATTAAACTATGTTTCTTATTTTATATATTTAACTAGAGAGGCTTATTATTTTTCAAACTTTTTGGTCTGTGTAATTTTCATTGAATTATCTATATGCAGTAATAGTACGAAGTACGATTATAGAAGTTGGGTGCACATGTCGGAATCCTAATGTTAATCTCATCCTAATGAGATTTCTTCAGCAGCGATGTTAGGACATATAAATAAATAATTATGTATAAATCGACATTAGTCGTAGAAAATGCCGAGGGTTGTTGACAGCATAGGACAAAAAGAAAAAATGTATAGCTTCACTAACGTCGGTAATAAATCAGCTAAACTAGGGTTCATTCTTTAATCGAATCGTCGTTTCAGGGATTATATAGATCGTAGTACAATGGGATTTTTACTGATGATGACGAAGCACTGCATGAATTTATGTAACTGAATTCAAATTGTACCTTACCTTAATCAATGTGATTTCAAGTGTTTATGGTTGTGAACTGATTATACCAAAAATTCCTTATTCATTTGTTTTCAGTGAAGATAAATGATACTTATTTATGAAATTATTATTATTGATTCATTTCATAATGTTCAATTGCCAACCTTGTACCTCTAAAACAAAAAGTACTAAATAAAATGCAATTACTGAACTTAAAATATTACTTAAATGTGTAGAGTTAAATACGCAGTGAAATGCAAATGATGGAAAAAAGTTGGGCCACACCATGTTTTTTTTTAATTCTAGGAACTCATTCCATTTTTAATGACGTACTCTGAGAGGAAACAATACCAACTTATCATGCATATCAATACATCAATATATACACATTTTTAGTTGTTCGTGACCAAGTGACAATAACATCAGTTTAATCAAATCACATAGGCAAAAAAACATTGGTTGGCGAGCAAAACAATGATTTGACGTTTGACTTTCTTTGGCTGTAGCCGTTTTTGTTTCAACTCTAGATAGTTTCTCAAAATTGCTTATTTTAGCAACAACGTAACTTATAGTAGATTATAACATTGTAAATAGCGACGATGATTATTATTTATTTCAACAGTTTATATCGTTTACCATGTTTTATTGTACCAACTTTTAAACAATTAATTTCACTACGCAAACCCTTACGATAAAACATAAGATTGAGAACAGAACACGCGTGAAGACAAAGAGATCCATCGACTAAAAACAAAAACTTTTTATATCACTAGTTCAACAATTTTCATACTTGAATTTCCACAACCTTCATTTTAATACATTAGTTGAAGTAGATTTACAATAATTACTATAACCGATTGTACCGTCACCATTATTCTATCCATGTTTCAACAAAAATATCTAAAATTCTAATAATTCAGTATTCTATCAATTTTAACGTCATAAATTAAATGAAGAATGCGATATCAATTTATAATAATATTGTATATTACATTTTTTGAGTGCTAACTGAATTTAAAATATAAAGAAAAAACAGCTAAAATATTATATAGTGAACAGTAAGCAATGATAATAATTTACGATTATTTTTGTGAATGATATTTCTAAAATGTAAGAACATTGTTTTGTAGAGACACTTAAAAAATTTGGAAAATGATTAACCTGAATAATAATTACGTCAATATTATAATTAATTATAGCTTGGTATGCGTATGCTCCACATTAAGATGGCTAACTTTTTCTAAAAGCAGTGTAAGGATATTTAAGGAATACAATTATTCAATACAAGTGTGAAATTTAGTGAATTATGAACTATATAATATATAATATATTACTAAAACATTCATACACATAAAAGGACAACAGCAAGACTCAGATTACATTTTAAATGACATTTAAAATTTAATTGTAAATTTATGTATGTACAAGTTGATTTAACGTGCTTTTCTCTCTCCATTTTTGTCCCTTTTAGAGTCGTTTTTTTTCTTTTTTGTCTCAAAAATACATTCACTTTCGTGCATACCGTTAATAAAAATAACTCAATGAGATGCAATCAGTATAGTTTTAAAGTGAAAATAAATGCGACAATCTGAAAAAATATGAAGTGTGAACGCGTTAACCGTGTGTTAAGGGGAAAAGTGCATGTTGTATGAATTTCAAAGTTTTGTAAACAATGATGTCGTTCCAGTCATTTAAAAATTACACAATATGCATTTTTTGGTATTCTAATAGAGCTTCGGATAAAAAATATTAATTTTGAACTTGTTTGGACGTTTCCCAATATTCGCAGAGAATATTTTAGAATGTGTAGAATATATGATTGCAATGTTTAATTATAATATAGAAAACTATATCGTGTAGTACATCATGTTATTTGTTATGTAAATGGGTTTACTACAATATTTTGCTCGAGATTTACTGATAAGTGATAACTAAGGTGTCAGGAATTCGATTCTATAGATTTACAAGCTTTACCTCTTACATGAAAATACAATATTAGTATGACAAATTAAACTGGATTAGTTATTCTATGCTTATATTGAGTCAAGAATTTAAAATATCACTGGTCGTTCTTTCAGTATTCGTTCGTCAATCGGTTTTAAATACATTAATTGTTTTCATTGTACTCAGGTCAAGTCATTTACGAAAGATGCGGTCAAAAACACTTTATTCCCTCAGTTAGTTAATTTAGAGTTTCTTTTCTTCTGTCATAGCCATTTTTGATTAGATTCATTTCTGCTGCTCTGAAAAATGCACCAAAGTGCAAAGACTGCAAAAACGTTTGAATGGCAATTTTAACTTTTAAACTTGTATATACACTACAATAACTCACTTTTCGTCGGTGTGTCTTTAAATGGCTTTAAAATTTAAATAGTAGTTGATTGGTTTTTTTAAATGGCTCTGTTTGCTTGTGGCAGTAGTGAAATAATACATAATCATTAAACGAAAATAGAACAAGTATGTGCATGATTAAGTTGATTACTAAACGTGTTAAATGTAATACGCAAATTTTAAAATTCAGGTTTACACGAATGCATGCTTTCATAAACGTTTTCAGTCACACAAAACGATAGATGATTGTTGTCGATGAGGTTTTAACTTGAGACAACCACCAAAGTTCACAAGAATATTAAATGATGAGTCCAGTTGGATAGTTAATCATATCACTCAGTCAGTTCAACTCAAACATCTCTTTGAGGGACTTTTTCAAGCTTATAACTAATTATAGATTATAGCTCATTAAGCATTAAGCTAGCACACATTTTACTTCTTATTATAAGCACATCAAGATTCAAAATTACAGAGGACGCACAGAAGTATACAGAAAGAAGAGAAAATTCTATACTTCAAATATTTATCCATTCTTAATTTGAGTGACGCAAGACGCAATATTAATAATTAGTAATTGCAGTCATGTTGTTATATATAACCTTTGCTACTAGAATTTTAAACAACGAATTATAATTTTTTGCAATCTGTGATTTTCTATGGAATCATAAACAACCGTTAGTACAAAGAGAATTTTTGGATTTAGAATATATTACAAAGACTTGACATACAATGACGTGACATGACGAAGACTCAAGAAATTGTACAGTACACAAGTATCGTTCCGTTCCTTGCATTCTGGCACACTTGATTGTTTCCCATGGAAAATTCATGATCAGACCTTTACTTTCCTGTTTCGTTCTTCTCGGTAAGAGATAGAAACTCTATTTTACTAATTTATATATAGCTAATATTAAATTTTATAATGTAACAACGTATTTGGTATACTCATTACAATTTCTGTAACAGTTACATTACATTATTGGACCATATCCACCATCTTTTAAAATTATACATAAAGATATGCCTTTTTCTACACAAGAAGAGCAGCAGCACCAAAAACTGAGATATATGCAACACTAACTTTCATTTTCATGTTACGCATTCAGAAAAAAAATGTTTTTTGAAATGTGATTGTACAATAATATGTTATGTATAGTAAATAGTAGTGTTAGAAATCAAGTCTAAAAACGGAGGTAATCATTTATAGTATATCACCGTACGAGTTGAATGGTTCAAGTTAAAGCAAGCTGCGTTTTACCTGTACTAACAATGAACATTTAGCAACAAAGACTTTAATGAAATTACTACATATATATTACATGACAGACATGTGTTGACAAGAATACAGTAATCATCGTTATCATAAAATGGTCCATGCATTAACACTGTATATCATATAACAGCACACCGCAAAACCTTTTTCTGAGTGGGTGTTTGATTGTTTAGTAATTTTTGTAAAGTATGTTCTACATCGTATACGAAAATGACAATTTGTAGTTATATTTAAACTTTAAACATTGTCGTGATTTCTGACTACGTTAATCAACAATATAGACCTCCTTTCCTGTTATCCTTCACTAGATTTTGGACACTGAGCATTTTCTATTTAACGAACATTTAACTTGTTATGTTTCTTATACTTTAATTAACGTTAGGTACTTAGGTACACTAAATATGTATTAATTTTACTGATTTTTGCCCTGCAAAGATATACTTTTCTTATGAGAGCTCATGGCATAGAAACGAGAATGGGGCGGGTAGTTTTTGTGCTAACAATACAACATACGACAATCAAATTCATGAGCTAGCTTGATTTTCTTATTCTGTGCATGTGCAAGCAATAGTAATTTAATGTACAGAGAGTACAGACACCTACATAATATTCTACAATTAACAGTGCAATAACAATAAAAAGAGACAAAAATCTATGAAAATTTCAATCGTTGTTGACCACTTTATAATGCTATACACTTGGCTTTCAGGTTTTCTTATGAGTTTGTATACGAATTCTATAATTTGTCACAAAGACAATAGCGTCGACGTCGAGTATCATTTTCCGCCTCATCATCGTCAAACATTTTCCATTACATAATATATCATAGTAAATCCTAATTCTTTCCATAATGTGAGTGAGTATATAGTGATTTTATACTTAGCTCTCATTTTCACTGTGTAATTGCAATTCATAGCGAGAAGAGCATATATTATACTTTCATAATACCAAAAAACATTTTTTGGTCATGTACCCTGTGACATTCATTTGTGAGGATTAAAAACGATAAAAAAGCACCTTTCAGCATCAGAATCTCAGCAGACAAAAACGAAGATAGAGCGAAAATATTCATTTTTTAAAGACAAAGTGCATTCCAACTTTTCATACTGTTTGTTAATTTGCATCCTAATTACCAATTTCCTCTCCAATAATGTGCCATTCTGTAATAAAGGTAAATAATGAGCACAGGTACGAAAGTAGCTGGATTCGTCATGAGACTCGTCTGCCAGATGATTTTAGTATATAACTACTTGATGCTGCTGTAACATAAAGGCGTAAGGCGTAACATATCATTCAGAAATTTCAAATCCTAATATTGATACCTATAATAATATGTCAACGTTTACGAGAGAAGGATAAAGTACATAAATTGAGTTCTCACTATAATAACTACAACAACATTAACTTTAACAGTATCACTGTGTTTCTCACTATGTATACTTATTTAGTATAGTATTTTAATATATTAATTAATAAACTGACGAACCAAAAAATATGAAGAGGAATAGTTGAAAAGGACTATATACTGACACCGTAACAATGACATTTACTGATTTAATGTCCTATTAATGATATAATGCACGTATAAATGCATAATTGTACGTATAGTTGTATATCATATCAGTATAGCTTTACTTTAAAATTTTTGCGAAATTCCTGCTTTCATTACTATTACAGCACCTTTAACACTAGAATTTACGACGTTTTTCTGTGTTGCAGTTGCAGACTTGCAGACTGCAGACTCAAAGTTTGAATGGTACTATAAATTGAGCAGTAGCGAAACCCTAATTGAATTAGCAATGACAACGTTACAAGTGACCAGAGTATATTAAAACAAAAAAAGTGAATCTTTTGCTATTACGTCTATCGCTTGTGGTTTCTACAATCATCATAAACCATACTTTTTCGTACTGTAAAAGTGGTTTGTCATCAAATTATTATCACCCCCTCAAAATCATTCCCTATAGTACCATCATATCAGTAATTAACTAATTGTACCTAGTCAACTAGTTGAGTTAACTCGATTCTAGACACTAATTATAGCATCACGCAGATGAGACACAGGTACAACATCGCATCCATTTGTATAGATATATCACTCATTTGAACACAATATTATACATAAACAAAAAAAACAAAAACAAAACTACAAAAAAAAACATTTCGGTTTCAGTATGTTTGCTTTTTTGCCTCTATATACGTGCTTTCCTTTAATGTTCTCGATGACAGCGATTCAATTGTTCCTTTAACATGAGACTTTCTTTTTGAACGCGTTCCATCTCAGCTTTCAACATTTGATTTTCCTTCTCCAGGTAACACGCTCGCATTGCAATTTGATTTTCCTTCACTCGTCGGGCATCTCGAGACCTCTTAGCAGCCATGTTATTCTTTCGTCGACGAGCCCAGTATTTGGCATCCTTTTGCTCATCCGGGACAAACTGTACAAAAACCAGAATCAAAAGAAACTCATTATGTAGTTAATTAGTTCCTCATTTTGTCATTTATTCTCCACTACACAAATTGAAGTGAACTCAGATCAATGTCAAAGTTCCTGGAAAATAGTACTTGCTACCAGAACTTATTAAGGTTTCCTGTCCCGTTTCCTCACTAATGTCAATAACGTGTTATACTTCGTTATTCAGATTTGAATCGGCCTGAGCACATCATTAGCTGCTGCTTTTCCGAGATTGTACAATTACGCAAACTGTACTCGACTAGTGTGTTTATGAGCGTCATCGTCATTCTTTGTTACTTCCGAGAAGATGCTCAGGGCAAAATGGAAGGCTTTCAATATATTCTACGATAGGAATATATTCGTATAGTCCAGAGGTCAAATCTTCAAATTGACTGCCGTATTTTTTGCAGGTTTCCGTGAAGCGGAAAAAAAGAGTTTCTGAAGTCATATTAAAAACATTTTGGAGCATTAATGAATACCTTGACTTCTCCACGTGCCTGGACACAGCACATGTAGTCCGGGGAAACTTCTAATTAAATGTCCAGCCAGTCGGAACGTGAAAGGTACACGGGCTATGACTACTATGACTATATGACTAACGTAGTTCTCAAGGCGCTTTTAGCCCGCCCGAGTGGGTTGGAGCAAAATTGGGAATTTCATCTTTTGGAACGATAACGAGCATAGCGTGACAATGTTACCTCACCTCACACACTGTCGATGAATGATAGTTTGGAAACTTAAGATGAGTTTTGCCTTTCATTTCAGGTATCAGAAACTACGTACTGTAGGATCAAAATATGATATTGCATTTCGATGTCCCGCCGTCATAAAGGTTCGGATTGCAGTTGGCATATAAAGCGTGTTTAGAACAAGCTAAGATATTATATGCTGGGGCAATATACTACTAATCTATATTGTAATGAAGATGTTCTAGTGGATACCGAAATATAAAAGTACCTGTTTTCTGGACTTCTTAATCATTGGTTGAGGTTTGAGCTCCTCATCTGAGAACATCCGAGTGCGAGGATCAAATTCATTTCCTTGGTGAGCATATTGCTCGTCTGCAAATTAAATGAATAATGAATACAATCTCACCTTCATAAATTCACATATACCACACTATTAGTAAATAGGTTGAAGTTTGACCAAATTGACCATTATCTTGTTCGTACCCATTTTAGCCTCTCCAGAGTCCGGTGATGTTGATGGGGTGTGCACATCTTGACTGCTCATGCTGCTACATGCAGATGAAGATGCCACGCTTCCGCTTGGAGATGGTGATCGTGATTCCGATGATGTTGGCTGGGGATGAAGAGGAGCAGACATATTCCGCAACAAATTGGCATTTGAACTATGACCTCGAGATGGTCCAGCCATGAATTGACTATTAATTGGGAACGCTGTCGAGCTGTGAGGTCCCATGTGCATTCCGGGCATTCCGGGCATATTGTTTTTCCCAAACTCGGTCATTGGGTCCATGTGAATACCATTTTCATTCAGAAACTCCTCCAAGTCAACATATTCCAACTGAAATTAAGAGTATTATATTATAGCAACATATATCCGGAAATATCCACACTGTTTCAGACTGTTTATATTAATAAATCCTTCGCATAAGGGTAGGGTTTACTTTGAAATCTTGTCCATCATAGGGCAAACGTTTATCCCATAGACTTGGCCCAAGAAATGCAGTTTGAGCTTCAACGTTGTCCCATGGATCCGACATATCTTTCGTTTGCTCTTCAACTGGCTTTTCCTGGGTTTCTTGTGGTGGAACTTGTCCATGAATTACGCTGTTTTCTCCATGTGGTCCCGAAACCTCTGAGCTACCATGCACTTTTGTATGATCTGTGGATAAAAATGGTAAAAAAATCATTACATCAAATTGACGTCATGATGAATATTTATTAATGGTAGTGATAAGTGAAGAAGGACGTTGGTCATCAATTATACCTGCAGATTTCTATGCTTGCAATAGTTAGTTGTAATTACGTAAGCAGATGAGGGATTGCTTGAAATAAAAATTTTCCCACAATACCACCACCTCACGAATGGAAATCTTATTTTATATGTAAATAATGTAGGTGTCAAATGGAGTAAAAAGATGTTTGATGTATCATACATTTTGAACCAATTTAGTTCTCATTAAAGTGTTCATTATTATCAGCTTTAAACTTGAAAGAAGGAGTTTCACATGAGAAAAAGTAAGAATACAACTTTGAAAGTTGTATTTTTGTGGTGATAACAAGGCCATAATATAACTACGGGACCAGACTTTGAGGCCAATCTAAAGGAAATTACAAGGTAACGTCTGTAATTGACAGGAAAACCAAACGAAATCGTGAAATAAGGTGACCTTTTACGTAAGCTACGTGAAAGGGTTTTGTATGACAAGAAAATTGTGCTTTTCGTTCTCGTCTAATGATCTGGGCATGAATCCTGTTGTCGCTTGGAAACTGGAGACACTTTCTGTGTGTGGAAGCGTAAGACAGATTCATTCTCTACATCAAAAAAAATGATCAAAGGCAAGCCTATATGGTTCACGGACAAAGAAAATCTGACTGCTTTTTGAATTTAATCAGGCGACATTTTTGTGAACACGGCTTTCCCAGCTTGAACCCTGGCAAAAAGTTAAAAGGCAAAAGGACATCATCATCCTTTTCACTCAGGTCGGTTTCTGTTCTCCTGTTTGCAAAATTGTAGAGTCTATAGAACAAAAAATGTTAGCACTGATGTTGACAGGCCAGGAAGCAGAAACATGTTCCGCATGACTTGTGCTAAAATCACTGACTTGACTATACACTTGGCTTCTGTTTGTTTGCACTTGTATAGAATATAGTACCTTTTACCTTCAAACTTGAGGGGCGGAAAATGCTTTTACTTGTGTTCCATCATCCCATCATGCTTTCCATGAAACTCTGACGCTTAAGTCTTATGTGTCGTTTGTCGTATGTCACAGTCATAAACCATTCTATAAAATGACGGGTCCTGCTTTTGCAACAAACTGAATTATTATACCGTTTTGCCTTCACGTGGATGTTTGTTCGTTTGATCTCTTCTCCTGAGAGCGACAACTACGAAAATCAATAGTTGACATGGTTCAGCATCAACTAAAGAGATTTCCTCTCCAGCGCTAAATGACATTTAGTCTGTTTCTATGCCTTTTTACCTACCACCATAAACCCACACAAATGCCTTTCTTTCTTTTTCATAATAAAATAGCTGATATAGTTTCCTCAGAAAAAAATACCAATTTTTTCCATTCTACAACTTGATCGTCCTTACAAATTGAAATTGATACAGTCTGGCTTTAATAAAGAAAGTTTCTTTGAAAAGCAAAATACGACATGACTCCTTTGCCTTTGACTGGCTTTCATTTTGATGCAGCACTTTTACATTAAATTTTCATTTTCAGTTAACTTCAGACGGCCAAGTTTTGAGCCCTGTAGAAATATAAATGAAGAAGTCGTACGACAAGTTAAAGACTCCAAGTTTTGCTTCGTGGTACGAGCTCGGTGTACCTTTTCATCAATAACCTTCATTAGTCTTTCAAAACTCATGATAAAATATAATTTTCTTGCACAATGAAAATTTTTAAATTTACATAAAGAAAACGTGCAATTTATTCAACTGCTCTGAGTAATGAACATCTATATAATTGAAGAATATCCATTTTGGAGGATAAGCTACCACTACGCACTGGAACATCAATTCATGAAAAAAAGTCTGCACTATGCTCACTGTGCTCGCATTACTTTGACGTACATTTGTATATGGAAACTATAAATTTTGAGTATACTCATCGAAAATGCATACATGGCAAATAACCAATGAGCATTTGCATGTTCATATATAGTATAAAGCATATATAATCTGTCAAAAAAATGAAGAAAGCCTTTTTCACTGTTTTACGATTGACACGGTGGCAGGACAAGAATGAGCAGCAGATGAAGAAAAACAAAAATCATCACAACATTACCAAGGAATGACATAAAAGTCTCACAAGTGTTTTTTTGTATTATATTATGCTTTGTGTCGTACGTCGTCGTACGTCTTACGTGTATTTTTCTATTGTGGTTTTCGCTGAGCTGCGGTGACAATATGTCATGTGAAATTATTATGTTGTTTGGCAAAAGTGTTCAGATGACTTGACAGGATGAACACAAGAACCATTTTTAAAAGCAGCTCATCGTCCTAAAAGCTTTTTGTTTTTGACGACTACTTCAAGAGATTTGATGTGTTTTTAGTCTTGTCCTGCATTTAATACACATCACATAAGATTTAACCAAATGAACCAGAGTTCTAGTATTTACTACTCAAACAAAGGTTTTATAGCACATTAAAGGTTATTTTCTTCATGTCGAAGAAAATAAAAATTTAGTACGTTAGTACTTTAGTGGACTGAAAATAATAGATAGAGTACCCTGAAACTGGCATGTTTGTTTTTCCGATGGGACGAACTAACCAACATCACAAAAAATCATTTAGAGTCATAAAAGAAAGATGAGTCATTAAAATTGTGTAAGTGTGCACATTTCAATGTGTTTTTATGGATCATATTCAACACACATAAGAGAAACGGATTTTCTTTGTCTTAATCTTAACCTTCTTCCAAGTTCCACATTGAGCTCTAATGAGTTTTTCTGCATTGAACGTATTAGAAGAACAGTGATGAGTGATGAAGCGTGCTATAAACTTATGAAAAACAACTTAATTTGATAATTATGCATTTTAAAGTTTAAGGAAATATCTTTTTGATGGGAATTGTTTTCTTATCTTTAGTTATCAATGCTCTTAATTTTTTACGTGTAATATTACCTATGAGAAATTAAAGATCGACGAACTGTGCGAAAAATGTATGATATTGCATTTTTATATGAGCAATCCATGTACGAAATTTAATTGGTTGGATTTCAATCTCAAGTGAAATGGAAAAAGGGAGTTAACATTTCCATGATGTGCACTTTTGCATTTCCGACTGACTTTTCAAGTACTGTTTATCGCATGCACTTCAAGTGAAGGTGAATGCAAATGCCAATTGCCAACAATGAGAATGAGACTTTTTGGTACGAATTCAAGAACACGAAGCGTCTGGCTGTCTGTCAGAATTTGTCTGATGGTCAAGTTCGAACCGATCCCGTTCTTCTGACTACGCGACTACCCTGAAGTAATGTTACGTATTCCTGGAAAGGATTTATAGTTGAACCAGGCCAGTGAAGTAAATGAAAAAAATCTATTAGAGCAGACCTAAGTTAAATCTAGTAAACAATGGCGTTTAGAGCCAAAAATGTTCAAAAAACGCGAAGACTTTTTGCAAAATCGCCAAACTGCACTTTTTACAGTAATTAACGCAAACATGCAATGCCAATGTTTAATATTAGCTCGTTAGGAAACAAAATCAAATGCAGGAAACGAATGATAAATCTCGGTTTGGAACTTAGGGAATGAAAAATTTGAAAATGTAAAAAAATGGAAATTCAATTTCATACATTTTGACATGGGACATGATGATGATAATATGTATGTGGGGATTGATATTAGGACACAATATTAGAAGCGTAATAACAGGGTTTCGGTTAGGGATTTCATACATGTTATCGTCGAATAACGATCCACTTTTAATTTCATGTTCCATGTCCTAGTGTGTTACTTGATATTACGGCCAATTGAGTAATTTGAGGAGCACCCACGGCTTAGTGGCTTTTTTAAAGTTCCCAAGAGCAGCTTGTCTCTCCAACACAATAAATGCTTTGTTCTGCCTTCTCGGCAAAACTCGGTGGAAGGATTCTTACGTTCAATAGTTAGTGAGTCGACAAGGAAACAGTACAGGCGCATTTCATCCACCACAACAACAGCAAACCCGAAGTACCGTCTTTCTGTCTGTCTCTCTCTCTCGTTTGCAATGTAGGATATTTGCTGGATTGGATGGAATGGAACACTACTTACTAGTGCTTCTAACTTGCAAAGTGTAGGAGACGAGAACCATTGTGTGACGAGTCAAAAGTACATGCAGACTGTGCCACACACAATTTTAGTACTAACTATATTCCTACACGCAAAAATGTTTTTTGAAGAACCTGATCGCCATCGACAAAGCAAAATAGCATCAAAGAAGTTTCGTTACGCCAAAACTTCACTTAACTATGCTCTACGCCTTCCAATATTTTTTGAAGTTGTCTCTTCTCCAGTATTAAGTTGTGTTCATGAAAGTGGATGCAAATTGCAGTGCTTGACTGAGCAGATTTCTTGTTAGAATATGCTTTCCCTCTCCTTATCGCCTCGCAGTGCGGCCTCAGAATATGGAATTCGAATCATGTTTGCGAGTACATGTCTACATGTGATGTATGATGCAACACACAATCATACAACATGCTGTTTTCGGTCCAATTCCAATTGCTTCAAATAAGATGTTGATATTGGTTTTTGTTCCTAATAAATTTTGATTGTGCTAGATCCGACGTTCCGGGAATCATAAAGCGAAAGGAACGAACGGTATTTTATGATTTGACGAATTCCAGGTATTCTTGTCATAGTGTAAGTTTTGATTGAAATTGTTCATAAGGTGTGTGTGGTGTGCTACGTACTACAAAGCAATAAGCAATAAAGAGAGTGTCTTCTGATCTGATCCCTTCTTTATGTGGACATGTACAAGTGTGTGAAGGACAAATAATGTTCCTCACGTGGCTGGGCATGAGACACAATACACAATAAAAGCTGGAATGGGTAGTAAGTTAGTATTGAGTAGTGAATAGGGAATATAGTCGGCATAGTGCAGTGGATCGTGGATGGATATACGAACGGTCTGGATGGAAGTTCTCCAGGTTTTTGGAGGTCCAGAAAAACGTCCTTGACTGTCTTGGCGAGATTGCATGGAGCAGGTAGGAGGAAGAGGTGGTTTTGGGAAGAGGGCGACTGTAGGGCACTGGAACGTTCATCACGACGATATGACTCTATCCTACCGCAACTGTCTGTTCTCTTGAAAACTTTATGATGTACGTCCTTGCATGATACTCAGAGGAGAAGCTTGCTTGGCTCCACTGTCTATATTCGCACACACACCACACACACACACATATACACACACATTCGCATTCGCATTAAATTGCACAGTCTACATTTTGCAACTTTTGCTAGACTGTGGCCTCGGACTCGGCCTCTCTCAATATCACTCGCGAAACATCCACGACCTATACTCTTCCATGAAATGTAGAGCTTGCCTGCCTCCCTGACTTTGAACTTGAACTCGTATTCACAATCCTTCACTCCAGCATATCGATTTCCATGCTCACCGCAATGAATTTCCTCTATTACAAATGTATACGTATCAGACTCATTTCCATTAATTTCTTCTTCTATAGTATATCAATAGAATTCCACATATTCTATATATGGAAGACAAAAATATAAAAATTCTGAAAAAAATGAAATGGATTGACATGGATGGATGGATGGATGAATTGGATGGAATGATAGATTGAAGATGTGATTCCTTTACTATGATATATTTGAGTCCAAAGGTCGTGTCGTGTTCTTTAATAGTTAACGTAATGGAATAATAATCTCATATTGCTCTGTCTGCCGACTGTCCAGTCCAGGTCATGTCATGGCGTGTCTCATTCTCGCAGCCGATTCAAAAAAATCGATTATAGATTTTTTGTCCATCACTTTTCTTGACACCGGATGATGTAGCATGTCGTGCGTACAACATTGGGTCAGCATGACAGTGTAACACATGACCTACTGGCCTTTCCAGGAGATACCTATTCAATTCTAACTAATAATGTTCGTATAAACATACTAAACATACAATTTTGTACATATGAATATTGTACTTTGACAATGTAGTAGAATGCACGTATATATCATAGGATGAGATATACAAAATTAAATCTTTTGAGAGGAGAACATGTATGATGGCGTCATTCTATACAATAATTGTGCAATGTCAATTGATAACCGTTCCAAGCGAGCACTTGTACTTGTACATGACGATGAGAGTTGCCCTTTGACGTCCTACTGTACATACACTACTAGACACTGTGGGCCACAATGCATCAGCATGCAAAATAATGTATGGAAAATGAACCTCACTCGTATGAACTCTGTGAACACTGATAAGAATGTGCCAGAAGCAAGGGAAACTCACAAAAGGGATTTGTCTTCACTGCTATCTAATCAAATCAGTTTGTCAAAGCTATAATGCGTCTTTAAAGCTCTTGGCCTTAAACGAATGGATGCATAAAAAACTGAAAGGAATGACGATGATGAGACATGATAGCCTACACTTTGAATACGATAACGTTTCCTGTTTTCTGCTCCAAGATTCCAAATAAAAAATAGTATTATCGGAACATAAAGATGCAGACGAGTGGATTACATTATTCCAAACTCCATTCATTCGTACGATTCAAATTATTTGTCACACTTGATCGTCTACGTCTATCCACACTTGGGAAAGAAATGTCAATATATGTCGTTGCTAGAAGTGTGAGTTAAGGTTAACTCCCAGGTGTACTTATTAGTACAGTAGCTTTGGTTTTACAAACAGGATGGGATGAAGATAAATATGCGGATATGCGGATATGCACAAAAACAAACATGAAATATTACATAAAATACGCGGTTGAACATGTAGAACTAATGATGAACCAACAACTTCTTGACACCTTGTTTTTTGCACGCGGCAAAAAACGGATTGAATTACAGTTTACAGGCTATTAAAGAGAACGGAAACTTACTTTGCATTTGCTGCTGCTGCTGAATTTGCAGATGGATTTGTTGTTGAGTCCATACCAAGTGTTGGTAGTTGCGCCAACGGGCTTCTGCCGAAGAAACTTCAGGGGCTGCAGTTGCACTCATTTTTGAGGAATTAAACATGCAATATTATATGTTTGAGTTCACAGTAATAACTTGACACAGTTGCTATTGAGTTAATCCAAAGAAACGAGTTTTGAGAACTGATGAGCAACGAGGAACAAAGAGGATTGTGAAACGGACGAGCGTGTGAGAGAGAGTAGTAGTAGTAGTAAAAATTTAAAAAGCTTTGCCGACCGGCGGGAGCAAAACGAGACGCACCGAACTACTACTGATGACGGATGGACTTGAACTTGGTTGGAGTCGGGCGAGAAGTGAGAGCGAGTGCGAGGAGTGGATTCGGCTTGCGAATTGCCAAGTGGCTGCTCAGACTGCGACTGCTGTTTGGCTCATGGGTTTGGAAAGTCGGGCAGTCGGGCGCTCTCAGGGGACACGCAAAATGATACCGGGTGAAGTATTGTGTGGAAGAGATAGGGAAGGCCTGGGATAGTAGTCCTCCACTTGCCGGTAGCACTCACTAAATGCAGTAAGAATCAATTATTAAGGAAGGCTACCAGAAGGACGGCTCATGGAGTTGGAGAAAGGTACAGACTGAAAATGAACAACACAAAACGAAAGCGAGTTATAAGTTTTTGTATGCAAAATATCGATACTTTTTGCATGAAAGGATGAAACGAGGATGCTTGCAGAACGAAGAACAATGAGCGAGTTGGGATGTTTGGGAATTCTGGAACCGCTTGTACCTCTGTCGCCGATCCGACTCACTCTTTTCTGTCTCCTTTGGCAGTACTACACTTCCGATAAGAGACACTCTCCGATTCCAAACGCAAACAGGGCACAAGAGCAGGCCAAACCAGCAAAAGGATTTGAGTCAGTCAGTCAGCGCACGCTTGAGAAACGCAACAACGTTCACACAGCAGTTCACTCCAATGATGATTCCACTACACAGACTCAGCATCAATATGAGCACTCATCACAAATCAAATCAGTTTCCTCCATCCGTCACTTTTCCCGAAAATTCCTCCTTCCGGCTTTGTGTCGCTGTCCAATAAACCACTTTCCTTATTACGTTTCCTTACTAATTAGTGCAGCAGGTTGTGTAATATCCGCTAACCACCGCAGCAATGTGAAGGTGAAAGTCGTCACTCTTCTTCTCGTATGAAGAGATGAATGATGATTCCTTTCAAGGAAAGTAAGGCTCTATGAAGGCTTGTCAAGCTTTTTTGAGCCCTTTAGTCGACTTTAACTTTATATGCAATTATACGAGTTGTTGGGTGTCAAATAGTAAGACAAGCCACACGAAACATCTACCCACACAAAGTCACTTGACTACGAAAGAGCAGACAGTGTAATGTAGCCAATCACAAATTCTCAAGTGTCCGTGACCAAATCTGAGTGGAAAATGCAGGGCGAGAGAGCCGCGTTGGGAAGTTCTTCTAACTTTGTGGTCTGGTCTTCTCGATCAAAACAGAGGATAACTTGTACAAGCCTGTGGTAATGGTAATCCACACCGGGTTTGTGCTCCCAGCCAACTCAAATGATTTCTTAGGAACCCGTACTACACTGCAATGAGGAACAGCATTTTGTTAGCAAACACGCTGAAATCCATGGACCGCCACGATTCACTCCAAGTTTAGTATTAGAATGATCAGATCTCACTTTAAGGCTATTTAGACACGAGAAAGAGTGAGTCGAGTGCTTTGGCAATCCCAATCCCTGTGTGATACGTTCCTAATGTGCATTAGTACAATAATGCAGAGAAGCGATTTAAAAAAGCTGGATGTTTAGTATAGCTGTAGTATTCAAGTTAGTCCAGTCCATCCAGCGAATTGCCATTGCCAGACTCTCCTTTTCTGAGGTCTCAACTCTCTCAACATCAACACTGTTCCAGTTGAGAAGAGAGGTTTGGGTTGAGTTTCACACCAGACATTATTGCATTCGTGTAGAGAAAAACACATTTAGCAATTTAGCATTGAGGCATGAGGCATCAGCATTGTAGCTTCTCTTCTACTTGTCTACCGTTTTTGAGTCGCTTTACGGATGAAGAGCCATGAAACCAGGGGATATGGAAGCTTTGGTTAGTCTATCTAGTAATTTAGGACACAATGGAAAATCAGCATCAGCACTTCGAGTCCATGTATACAAGTGCAAGTTGTAATGGTGGAATACGTAGATTTGGTTCCGTCCGTGATCCATGTCTACCACACGTCTATGCTCTGTCCAGCTGGGAAAAAAGATTGGACGAAAAAACCTCAACCTTGAGCCGTGTCAGACAATCCTAACACGAACACATACAACTTTTAGGACTACTACTACTTACTACACAGCTAAATGGCACACTCATTGCAAATCTTCAATTCTGATCAGAGATGCATCAAACTCTCCCATCATTTTACCACATATTACACATTTGGACAATTCAAATGATGCCATATCAAACCTACTCACTCACTCATTCTTTCAAAATCCATCCTTATTCGCATTCTCATGCACACACATTTACCTGTCTCGTTCTCATCTCTCCTCCTCTCTTCTCTCTTCAGTTTGACTGTCTCTCTATCACTCCATCATCTTTAAAGCAGGATTACTACGCAACTTTATGTACCACTACTAGTCCTTAACTACACTGTAAAAACCAAAAGCATCTTTCAAAGTCACTTTTATTTCGCTGGTTGGTACTCTGCCTTTTACCTTTATACTTCACTTCACTTCACTTCACTTCACAGTCTTAAGAAACCTTCCCTCTTGTATTATACTTTTTCTCATGCAACTTCTGGAACATTTCCTCACTTAATTCCTCCCTCTCCGGTTAATAGTTGTGTTCATGAATCGTGATTCGTGAGCACTACGTCCATATACTTCACATTTTACACTACCAAAACAAAACACATGCATTACCATGTATCTCGATGTCTATGCGTTCACCAGTCATTATATTAGTTTCACTTCCAAAAATCCTCGTTTGCCGTCTATAGGAATATGTAATACAATACCTTTGCCTTCATTCCAAACCTCGTAAAACATTACAAATCTGGATTATATTCGAGAATTTGTAAACACTATTAAAACACAAATGCACAGTTTCAGCTTTCAGTTCATTTTATGCTGACACAGTAGCCTTTCCAAACACTTTGCTTTATGTATTACATTAGTATAATTCATTGCAAAACTATAACATTCCATTTTCATGATACATGAATGACGTCTGTGCTTAGGAATTCCCTCCCCCATTCTTTCTTTCAATTGCAAATTGAAAAAAGTACGCACATTGATATTTTTCATTTAATAGTTATTATTATTTATGGTTCAAATTCAAACACGACTATGGTTAATGATAAAAGCGCATTGGTTCTGGATTTTTTGTGTGCTTGTTGTGATTATCAAGAAAAAACGAATTTCACGTAGCAAGCATAAAATATAAAATGATATCAATTGATAACATAAATAAATTATTTTAATCATAAAGGACGATTGATAGCCTAATCGCATTTTGATAGGTTGTTTTTGCATGCTTGGTTTACTTGGCATGGAAATTACCAAAATTGCAGTAGCAAGAAGGTGCAACAAAAATGCAATAGGATGCAACATGCAGGAAAGATGATTTCCACAAGATGAGTCCATAGGAATAGAACGGATTTTTTAAACGTTAAATGGCACAGTTTGTATTTTTTTATATCTTTCTTGATGCACATATGGGAAATGCAGGCAAGCGAGCAAAGAAACCGATGAGAGTGGCATTTCGGCATTTGGCTTTGGGCAGGACGAGAACGAGAACGCCGAACAACGCAACGGGGAAGGAATAAGGAAACCCCAAGAAAAGTATGCGAAATACGACTTTGGTGTTTTGGCATTGGGACTTGGGACAGACAAGAAGCAAAGCAACCAGTTTTTTTAAGTCCATGCCCTGCCTCACGTCCTTCCTTCCATCTATTCCAATTGTGGAGACGAAAGACTATGCCTTTCAACGAAGAGTCTGGCAAAGTGGAATTAAAAAGAGTGAGTGTGGAGGAACACTTTCATTCTTTCGTTCCAATATTAAGTATAAGGTGCATTGATGCAAAGAACATTATAGGACGACGACGACACTCATTGTTATTAAGAGAAGGAGTTGGATGTTGAGCGACAAATTCTCCAGTCAGCAGGAGCAAAAGCAGCAAATGAAACCACTCGATGAAAAGCAAAGCAAAAAGGAATCGAAGTAAGTGGTATATCCGTCTGTCTGTCCCAACTTTGGAATAAGTTGTGTGTATATATATATATGTCTCCGATCAGTAAAGTGTAAGTAAGTGAAGAGTTGAAGAGAAAAAAAATCTGCTGACTGACCTTGGTGTATTATAAGCGACACAGAAAAAGGCGAATACATTCTGCGTATACACCGTATGAAACTGTGTGTTCTGTGTGCTTTAATAGGTTGCTTGTCTGTACATCATCATCATCACATGCTCAATAGTTTGAGGTTTTGCACAGCTTTTTGGGATGAAGCAGATGAAGCGTCAGCAAAATGCATGGTACAGCTAACGGCAGCACAAGCAAGCTTAGCAACAAGAGTCACAGTCAGCTAAACTCCCAAGTTACAAAGTTAAACCAGGGAAAGTTGAAGGTCATGCTTTTTACTTATTCTCCAGTGTTGTTTTCTCCTGCATCATAGAAGTCATGGAGATAAAACACATCGTGTACAGGCCAATCCACTTTGACATTTTGCAAACCCTTTGCTCCTTTTGCCTTTGCTCTGTCAACTTTCTTTGATCAAATTCCCTTCACATCATGTTTGTCGCTGACGTCCGATGTTCTTTATTAAATACCTGTCTCAATCAAACTTAATACAATCATTAGCACAAACGACAACACCAAAAAGGTTTCCTTTATTCTGTTCCATGGAAAGCCTTTTGCACAAAGTTGACAAAGTTTCAAAGCAAAATTTGTATGTCCTCAGTATAACAGTAATTTCCAATACTATTATAACTCAAACACGAACAAACAAATTATATTGGTTGTTGAATGCGTAAACTTTAGCTTGTTAGATTCTCCACCAGTCTCTCTTTACTCTTGAAGTCCCCTTTTGTAACCTTTGAGTTTTGTTACCTATTTGTCTAGTATTCTTTTCCCTATTCCCTGTTGTCAGTACCAGTATGAGGCTAAAAAACATTGATGAAAAAGTCTTGTAGCATTACATTACAAGTTACAACTTACAACATACTTGGTAATTAACGTTTGCTCTCCAACAACATACATACAAAAACATTTGTGTGCATGTGGGTGGTTTCAAACAATGTCATTTTACAGGATAGAACCGCGTGACAATGAAAGTGAGAGTGTGATCGTGATCATGCTTCTGTGCTCTCATTCCAAAGAATATCTTGTAGGGGCAATTAGAAAACCCAGGCTTATGTAGTGTGTGCCTTTGAAATGCTGTAAAAAGACACAATTGAGACATTCGCACTAAATGGCAAATTGTCACAGACAAAACGGAGACGAGCTATTCAAGTTTGAATGAACAATTCGTAGAATTTGGTAACGCTAACGCTAAAACTAACACATCTCCAAATCCTTTGGGACGAATGACTTTTTATGGAAATACCCATACATTCTTTCAAATGATTACCTTTTTCTGCTTTGTATTCTGTATCAAGCAATAGGTATGCTGTGGTTTTCTTTGCGTTTTTTTCTGGTCTCTCCTTTTGCAAGACTTGAGGCTGAAGCTGCGGGCATCTTTTAGAGCTTCTTTTTCGTATCAATAAAATATACTTTACAGCATTTGGAAAAGTTTCAACTTGAGCACATATTGTCAACATGATGCTTCTCAATCTCAAGTTGAAATTTCGCCATCAAATAATGTGAACACATTATGAACATGATTAGGACTTTTTCAGAAAGATTGGCATTGCATAACGTATTCCTTTGTGTTTAGTTGGTGATGAGTTGTGGTTTTTGACGACGACAGAGCTGCTTGTGTCTTTGCTGAACCATTTTAGCCATGAACTCTTTCGTTTTATTACTATAGAGCACTCAAGTGCAAGAACAACATTACATATATTTTCATTAACTTGCATTTTGCACACGATACGAAATGAAACGCATAAACGTAATGTACACGTCGCTTCGCGTCGCGTCGTGTTTCGTGTATGCTTTTTTCTCCAGACCCTCAACTGCTTCCATGATATAAAATCTCCAAAATATCAATTCCGCAAAAACTGTATCATCTAACTGTTCTAGTGGTCCACTTGTCTTACTTTAATTTTGTTTGCCTCGAGTCAGCAGAAACGAAATCAGAAAAGAGGTAAAAAACCGATTAAATTTATGAGTGCAACATGTCAAAAAAAGATTAAGTTTGCACAAAGTTCTTATCATTGTCTATGTATACTAAGGATACTCCAAAATAACAATGTTTTCGCATCCTTTCTATTATACTACCATCCATTCCTATAATCATTAACTGATCCATAAAGTACTTTAAAATAAAAACGGTTGAGGCAACTGGAAAATGAATCTGATCATCTGATGTCCTCTGACTACGTGTAAAGTAAACATTTCGAGATTTGTTTGAGTACTATAGAAAATAAAATGTGTTCATAATGTAGAATTTATGCATAAAGTAAGCTCGGTTTCTTTAAAAGCTTCAAAAGATGACAAAAGTTATACGCTCATGAAAATTTAAAAATTAATGCTTCATTCTCAAGTGACTCGACATTTGCGAGTCAATTTGCCGTTCCTTTTTCTTTTGTGTTGTCGTGCAACTGTGAAACACAAACAATGTAGTGAACTTTGGCATTATTTGAGTAAGAGCAAAGTAATGTGGTGGGTTTCCTTTTCCAGCTTATGTTATGTCTGCTGTTTCTCTCTACTTACTTCCATAATTGAAAAGTAAAGGAGCGAAAGGGCAAAAAGGCACAAAATGGTATATGATGATGATGATGACATAGTAGTACTTATATCGTGTTATTTGAATCGATTGTACAATCATTCACTTAAGGCTTCGCGTAGTTGTTGTGGCAGATCAGCATTTTTATGCTGACTCAAAAACACAGTCTCAGTCAATGCAGAAATATCTGCGCCTCCAATTTGCAATTGCTTTGTTTACTCGAAAGTGAACTCAACCCCATCCAACCCTTTTATTACTGTTTGTTGGCTTCCATAACGATGCTCATGTGCTCAACATATTTCTTCTCTCGTTTGTTCTGTCCAATTTACCTAGAAGCTTTTTTTTCTATTGGTTTTGATACACACAGGATATATTAAATTTTGCGTGTCTCATCACACCATAAAATTTGCACAGACAAAAATTCGTTTCCTTTTATACTATGTAATCTCAAAAATTGTAGTGGCGTCTGTCTGGAAAAGAGAGAAAGCAGAAGCATCAAATAACGTTTTTTGAAGAGTTAAAAAGCTTGCTTGCCTTCGGTAGTCTGCTGCTACTCAAATTTTTGCTTACTTGAAACTTTTTGAGATAATGCTATTATACGTACGCCCAAGGCTCATTGTGCAGTTTGCCTCTTCTTTCACTGGTTTTCCATCAACTAGACGATGGGATTAAAAATCAATAGTTTCCGAAATTGAAAGCCAGTGAAATAATCCCATTTCGGGAAAATTTGACGATTTATGCATTCACCTTTAAATAAACACTCAAACGTCAAAATCGCGAGCATTTTCCATTAAATTACCACTGAATCATTATTTCATTACAGTAGCGCAGTTGATATTTGGTGAAGCCAAAATATAATTTCAAAGCATGCTTCGGCAGTTTGCAGCCTTGAAAATTACTTATTTATACTGTGTATTTATTATCCATATACCTCAACAGTGAAACTGAGTATTGATTTGCAAATTGTAAAGAAAGCTATATATGTATGTCTGCATTTTGAATAAAATGCTGCTTCAGTGAAACTGGGAGGCGAATGCAATTTTTATTTTTTCATGACAAAAAGAATTTAAACTTTATGAAATCGCATGATCTGATTATTCCGTTGTTGTAAAATGTTTATGAGTTTATAACGACTTGGGGCTAACATTTTGATGCATTGGAGACGACATGACGACATTGTTTCGTTATGTTCATCTATAACTGCTCATCATTCGCTGATATTTGAGAGTTGTCGAGTCTCCTCGTGTCACATTGCTGAAAAGGACCACTTTCACGTCTTCGTACACGAGAGAAACATTTGCGACTGTGAAAGACTTATTATCTTCGCTCGAGTGGATGAGTGGTTCTCGATAAAACACGACCTTGAGTTTCTGGACACCCAACTCCTCCCTTGTAACGATCTCTGCAAAACCATAGAGACAAACGAGAGACGGGCACATGTACGAGTGTACCTACAACGTTCACTGTACTTCAAAAATTGTCAAGTTTTGCCTTGGGACAACTAAACGTACAAGTTACAAAGTGCAATTCTTAGTTAGTAGTATAGCTTGCTTGTAGCATGTATAATATAGTCTTTGTCAGGTGAACGCAGGTTCTCTGGCTTCCTTCCACTTCCACTAACATTTTTTTGATGACGTGTATACGTCATGGTGTTACTTATACACTTTGTGATCAGAACTCATCCTGTTTGAAACGGGCATTATTCCAAACGTCACACTGCGTCTGGAACTTGGCAAATGATACAGCTTTTAGAGTAGCTTACGCTTGTCTGAGAGAGAGAGACAACCTTTACCTTAACATTGTAAACGCAAAAAAATCCGATGACACAATATTGTACCATACATCTTACCTTACCCTTTTCTTATATTACATTCTTCGCTATCAGCGTCATTTTTGCGACACGGACGATTGCATGTGCATGGAAGGAGATGTCGAAAAATGGACTTTTCCTGTACATCACGACGAACAAGAAAATGAATACAAATGATGGTAGGAAGGAAAGTGCATAGTGTCTTTAATGAGATTGCTTCTGGATGGATCCGGCGATCCGTCTCGGATGAACTGTCACCTACTACCTTTTGCGGTTGCAAATGTGCTCGCTCCTCACGTTCCAATCATGTTAATAACATGTTCTCTTTCCGCAGACACAAGACTGTCTCCAAACTTCAACATGCAGCATAAATATTGCCTTGCCTTTTCTTACTATTAATTCTTAATTCACTGTATATATGCTATACCATGCTTTGCTGACGTCACGATGAAACAACTATTCACATTAAACCAATTAATAAAGATTGAAAGTATCGTTTCGTTGAATAATTAAATTATCCACGACGACGACACGCAAGTTGGTATATTTTTGTATAAATATAATTTTCAACTAACGCGTTTCCAATTAGTAAATTTTAAGGGAGCGAGGACAACAACGTGGAGCAATAAAACTTTTTTTTCTTTCATGACTTCCATTTTACGAGCTCTTGTATTGTCACCTCTTTAACAAACTCCATGACTGGTTTATATATTATGTTGCCTGAAAAGCACTGAAATGCAAATGAGAAAGTATATAGCACAAGCAAGGTTTCATTATATTGCCATTCCATGAGATTTCGGCACATTTCTGCTATACTGTGTACATACAGTCATACAGTGCATAGTACACACAGTGCACATTAGTAACACACAATACGACACGGCCACGAACACATGGAAGCGCAACAGGAGGAACTTGTCGTGACCTTGACCAACCTTCACTTTGTTCCTTTTCTCGTTGACATAAATCTTCTTCGTTTTTGCAATTGGGTAGCATCCGAATACCAACTGGTCTTGAGCAATCCTATAGACATACAAAAAGTCAAGACTCCTGGATTCTTAAGTCAGAGTCTGTTGTGTTATAGTCTTAACGCTGACCAAGATTGATGCTTTTGTTGGGTCAGGTCAGGAATCCAGATAGCTTGTTCCTACATATCCTCATGTCCTCGTCCGGCACCGAGATGCAGACGTTTTCTTCCATTTCAACTTCAAAAGTTC
>JABASF010000834.1:0-31083 GCA_019776145.1 Harlomillsia oculata
GCCCAACCCAAACGAACGGGCCAGGCCCGAAACCCAGCCCGACCCAACCCGAACAAAGTGGTCCAGCCCGAAACCCAACCCGAAACTTTCGGGTTGGGCCGGGCCAGGTCGGGTAATTTCGGGTACGGCCCGACCCGCCACTGATCTCTGCTAAGAATAAAGTAAAGAAAGTAATGATTCAAGAATTGATTGTATAAAACAGAACACAAGAAACTAATGATCAAATGAACGAATACATCTATTGCCAAAATTGCAAAAACTCGTTACTCTATGCATTATTTATTCCATGGCGAAATAGTGCGAAAGCAAACCGTGAATTAATAACTGGTTCGCAACCTGCAACTATAAATTAAAGAGTAAAAAGAAAATGGGAGTTGTTCTTAGTTTTCGGTGAAACGAAACGTTACAAAGAAAATTAGACGTTTGAAATTTTGCACCCGAAACCCCTTCAACAAAGAATGGAAAGTGAAAGTGCTCTTCTTTCCAAGTGGCAATTGTGTTCGAAAGGATACAAGAGCGAGGGGAACGGGAGCGGGTAAGGATTACTCATCTCTTTCATTTTTTAAGAGCAAGATGAACTGGAGATGAACGAGACAGGGAAAGCAACCCGAGAGTAGAAAAACGAGATTTTTCCCACGAAATGATGATGGTATGGTGCGTTGTCGCTTTCGTCCTTCTCTCTATCTTTACTACTTCAAGATAATTCATCATCAACTCCTGTTTTCATCTTGACTTCTCCTGAAGCATGTTATCAGAAATTCTGGAGCACAATCTCCACTCGTATTATACCTAAAAGTATCATCTTTTCCAAGTCTAAGGCTTCATCGGTTTAATACCATTATTTCTGCACGAAGTAAACAAAGAAAAATCATGTCGAAAGTAGTCTTAAGGAATCATCCATTCGCTTATTTATGTAGGTTTATATAGTAAGTATATACACATCATACTGTTAAAGTATTACTATACTGCAAGCGACATACTATAGAACTCTATACTAAGGCATAAGAACTTGGAGAAACTGCTCATAAAAGAATCTCAAAATGTTCCCAAAGAACTATAGCGATGGAAATGGAAACAATTTTTTTCTCATTTACTTTTTTGTACATTGACCAAAATGATAGGTATTCTTGAACCGAAAATCGGATTCGTATTGCAAGTAATTTGTGAGCCCAAGTGGCTCGTTACAGGCACATTTTTGAATTGACTTTCAAAATGGAATTACGTCAAGTTCAGTGAGCCGAAAACCTTGTCATGAACCACCCCGGTCTCCTCAGGCAAATCATCCACTCCAGAAGAAAAATTCGAATAAAATACTCGTATGGTTAGGTACGCATACGTCCACATCCACCCTTACACGAAAGAATATCTCGTCAGATTATACAAGTATTTTGTTCTAAACGTTTGTGCTTCAATGATTTGTTCTACTCATACTATTTCCGGAAAATAAGAGATAATTCTTCAAATCCAGAAATTACTTTCCGTATCTCACCAACATGATACTTTAATAACTGCACATTTTTCCGAGTGATTTGGCTCTCCTCTTCTTCGTCAAATGCTCGTTGGAACTGCGTCATTTGAGTTTATTGATCTATCATTTGAGAACTTGAAAATCCAATTTTCACTTAAAGAATTTTCCATTTTTTCCAAAAGCTTTTATCTTTATTCCAACATTCGAGCACTTTATGCATGAGTCACACCTCTGGGACATTGAAGAGGCGAATTGTGGCTTTTCTTCTTTTCCTTTCTTTTCTTCTTCTTCCTCAAGCAATCGGCAAAATAAAACAAAGAGTGTCTAGAGGAACAATGCGATGAAACTGTCTGGAGTGACAAATGAATCTTAGCCATTTAGTAAATTTAAATTCCTTTTCACTACTTTTTGAATTTATTACAAGACCACGTTGTCGAACGTACTATGATAAATTGAATTAAAAGACTACAGAATTGCAACTTTAAACCATATCTTAAATTATATTAACCAATATGATAATTAAAGGAAATACATTTCCTGTTTATTTTAGCTGCTTACGTGAATATTGGCCAAGTCCTTGCACGTCTGGGGCGAATGAATGAAGCCATAGAAGCTTATGGAAAATGTTCCAAGTTGTCTAATAGCGGAGTGAAGGATTTGAAGAGTCATGTGGAATCCAAGTTATCTGCACTTCTTCGTTGGGGTACGTTGCTTGTGGAAGAGGAAGACAACCCGAAACCAGCCATTGGAATTTATCGTCAAGCTATAGCAATTATGCCAAAGGATTATGAGCAGAAACAGGCAAGTGTATATTATAGCTTATTATCACTCATTTATTGCCCACAAACCCACGCACAATAATTTCAAGTTCAAGAGAACCGTACGTCATCCCAAAAACTTCAACCATAATTTTATAATACCAAAATAACACCAAAATGAAAATAGAGAGACTCGGGAGAGTCAAAGAGTATAAAATATGAAACTAAAAGACTAGACAGAGTTGATGGAAAACGTGAAGAATATTGAATGACATGGTCGCACAACTTTTATTCTTTTCAATTCCCGTCCAAAATCCTTTGGGAGTATTTCCTCTATGAAATGGACAAATTTCTGCAGCATTTTTCAGAGCTTCCAAAGCTCTTTTCCATTTTCTCCCTGACTCATCTTTATTGTGACAAATGAAGTCTAACCTTCCATGCATTTGTATCCATGAATTCATGCTTTATTTTCTTCGCATACGGGATAAATCCTGAGGACTGAGGAGTGTCTAACTCTGATGCATGTACTTCCTTAGTCTCTTTCTCCACCAATCTCAATCCGTGGCTGACCTCTGTATGACCTTTCTTGGAATTTCAGACTATTTACAACGCGCTCGGCGACGCTTTGTACCGCACAGGAGAGCTTTCGGAGGCGGAGGAGTGGTTCAAAAAAGCCCTTGAGACCAAACCGGATCATATCCCCGCCCATTTGACCTACGGCAAAATGCTTTCAAGAAATGTAAGCTCTAAAAAAAATTTCAAATTTACTTCGATGCGTACTTCTCGTTTTCTTCGGAATTTTCCCTTTTCGTTTTCAAAACAGTCAGATGGGTTATTCCAATTCAATTTTGAATATTTGTCAGAAAACCCGATTGCTGGAGGCGGAAAGTTGGTTTCGACGTGCGAAGAAAATCGCTCCGGCTGACTCGTCGGTTTATCATCATTATGGTAAGGCCAATTTTCAATTCACCCTCTCAAATTACCACCCCATCAAAATGGATCTCTTCTTATTTTGTGACTTGCAACATTTCAAATTGAATTGAGGTCAATCTGCATTTTAACGACTCGTTCCCCTCTGTCTCTTCCTCTTTCCCTAATTACTTTGCTCTGACAACATCACCGCAATCTAGTCGCTGTCACAACTTTTGAACTGCTTTTCCTACTCTTTCAGGTCAGTTTTTGTCGATTCAAGAGAGGCATGCTGAAGCAGCCGTTGCTTACGTGACGGCCGTTAAACTTAGTCCAAACGACTATGACATCGTTGTTGGAGCAGCCAATGCTCTTAGGCAAAGTGGAGACAACGTCCGGGCGGAACAGTACTACGTTAAAGCTCTTGCAGTACATCCCAAGGTAATGTCACATTCACTGTCTCCCCTTCATATTTCAGTTTCCGTCATTTAGTATGGTTTTTGATACGGGAAAGTAAATTTACACTTATTTCGGCAACTTAAAGCAACAACAATGCCGACATGTCCTAGAATTTTGAATTACAGTTTTGAACTATACATTTTTATGTAGGAGGCCCGAGCACACATGAATTTAGGAGCAATTCTGCACGTGAATGGAAAGTATGAAGAAGCTGAGCAAAGTTACCTGGCAGCTCTAAAGTTGCGACCGAACGATGATGTAACAATTGCAAACCTTGAAAAATTGCGACAACTTCTGAATCGCAAAACTCGAGTGGTGGCTAGATGTACGCATCCAAAGAAAGTACTAAACGCTATACCTGTAACTGTAACTGTGAAGAAATCGTGAACAACAATTTCATATGGAAAATGATTATTGCTGGATCCTCCAAACAAACTTTAATATTGCTTTATTGTACCCGCTGTTAGTAAAGTCGGTCGTCCATGCACTTTGCCAACTTTTTCTCATCTATCGAATTCACACTATATATCATAGCGTATTATTAACGTTTTATAATGTACTACATGATAATAGTACGATCTATGATATGATACTGAACTAAAAATATAAATATAGCAGTTCTGAGGACTCACCCGGGTTAGGTTGTGCACCGAAATTGTGTTAGACTTCAACCTTCTTAAACGATGTTGTAGGCTGAGCACATGGTTGTGCAATTAGTAATTATAGTTGTCATTACGAATTCTACTGCTCCAAGCTTTGAGATTGTGGATATGCATGTCTTATCAAAATATTAAAGTTCATCCACCAAAGCCATTTTTCAGTCGGAAAAGGTAAGGAAAGTATCTAACTTGATCCCATGGTCCTTTATGAGATTCTTATTAATTAGTTTTTGATCTTGCCATGTGTATTTTATCCAGCCTAAGTACGGATGTACTTAGACAACTAAAGATTATAGATTGCTATGAAATCGTAATTAAAGATTGCATTTTACAATGTACCTAAAAACAACTACAAACACTTCCTCTGTAAATTACCATACCTTAATATAGCATCTTTCCTGTTTGAGTGTTGAAAAATAAGCAAGCTAGAATCTTTTGATCTTTCCCTTCAAATTCAATATATAGAAACATGCTAGATTAACAGGTCAATTACACTATTATTGGGCTTCTTTAGAGTATCTATAACCAAAATTATAGCAACGCTTTACATGTTACGAGAATTCTGGGATGAATCTCATGATGGATCGCATGATGGATCTCAAGTGTTGTCAAAGTCATTAATAAAATTAAATAATAGCGTTAAACAGACCGAAGTGTGCTTGAAAGCTACTGACTACTAATGCATAATTTCAATGGCCTCCGGCCTTTCAAGTTGTACTTTTTAAAAGGTAGTATAGTAAACATTTTTACAGCGTCGCCATCAAAGGACATTTTTATATATGTATAAGTTGATTATTTGGAACATTATTGTAATGGCTTCAATTTTGTCGGACTATTTCAGAGAATATTGTCCTCCCAGTAAAATGAGGAGTAGGTACTATAAAGAAATTACCCGCATGTATTAAAATTGTATGATAATTTATACAAAGTCAATTTTTCGAAACTTATTAATTTGAATTTATGTTAGATTATAAGAAGAAATGAATGAATGAATAAATGTGTATTTTCTTCGAAAACTCGCAATCGTGCGTGGTCGGTCAAAATTGTAGCATTTTGCGCTTATTTGAGGGCATTCAATGACAATTGGCTTTTCGGAAGAAGACAAAGTTCAGTTGATTGACAGCTTTAAAGTAGAGATTTTGGCAGGAGAGGAGAAGAGCGTTAGCTAATGGGAATTGAACCCATCTTTTGTTCACTGCAGGAACGGAGATATGAAAGACTGCTGGTAGCCGAAGGAAACTTCCGGGGAACTCTTTGCTTGCTGTTGTACGTCACGAGCATTAATTAGACCACGTTTATCAAGAAGATAACTCACAGGTTCTTCATTTCCTACCAAACAAAACCCGAGAGAGCGGAGAAAGCACATAAAGACTTTTACCTACAGAAAATGCCCATGGCGACGTGGCTGCTTTCATTTCCTCTCTTTCTGGTGGATACATTTTGACATCGTATGCTCCGTAATTGGAACCTGATTCTCTCTTTTCCTGTTTGTCAGTTTGGAGATATTGCTTGTAGACTCTCGTTCCACTAATTGCGGACCATGTCAATTTTTAAGCGAGTTCATCTATTCCGAGACCACTGAACATTTCAAAACAACTTTCTCAGGTAATGCACAGAATGTCAACGTACTCAATACGGCTTCGCTTCACTGCGTTCAAAGTATAGACTTTAATTACTTTCCACTGTCGCGGAAGATGACACAAAATGGCCAAGTGCTAAGGAGCATATGCAAAATTTCTCACATGCCTGATTCTATGTTCTACGAATCATATAGAAATTTCGTTTCTGGTTCACTGAGCCGAATAATTGGTCCTCTTTTGTGCCGGAGGATCCAGCTTTCCATAAGGTGATGAGTGCCGGGTAAGATGAAATGGTTCATTTCTTTCCCTAATTAATAAGCCGAACTACTCCTTTTGTCAGTAAACATTATTACCCCTCAAATTGCCAATGGTCTTTCCTGTCGTTTCCTAGAGCTACAGTTCAGCACGACACGTGTTACATAGGAGTCTAATTATTAGCGTAATTGATTCCTTGTTTGAATGTTAGTGAACGAGTCAAAGTCACTGGGAAAACTGGTTCTTGTAATACGTGGGTTCAAAGTCACAAGGCCCTGCACGTTAAAACTGCTACGAACTGCAAAGTACAAACTGCTTGGAAATCTAAAGTACACACTGCGTAGAGTATGCCTTCATCCGAGCATTTTGTTTTTGTTTAGGTCTGGAAGAGACAGAGAAGCTTCTGCTCGCATTATTCGTAGGATTTCCCATGGGACTCGAAATGCGGAAGAAGAGTAACTCCTCGCCACTGACTTGCATCTTGGAAAAAACTCTGGTGTTTTCCCCTCTTCATTGCACTTGAAAAGTCCACTTTCTTTCAGAAAGCAAAGAACACAAAAGCTAATGCATTACCCTTTTCTCTTCACTGTGCGTTAGATTAAGGGATGTGATGTACCCAGACAGACTCACAACTCACCCGGGATTTCTCACATCATGAAGAAACATACTTCTCCCTATTTTCACTTCGCTTTCCCTCTCCTAAGAAAGCCACAGGTTCTAACCTTTACAACCACATGTACTTTTTATTCATTTCCACGACGTCCTTCCAGAATATTAAAAACGAGTTTTGATGCTTTTTTGCTTCACTGCACCCGTTTGTTCCCTTTCCATTTCAGTAATATACATTTTTTTAAATCTATTTTTAATTTTCCGTTAGTAAGCATAACTTGAACCCGTCGGTGCATTTTCAGAGCAAGTTTAAATTATAAGTTTGTACGACAAAAGGGCAGTACTGAGACAATTGGAGTAATGTGATCCTTTTCAAAAGACTAATTATAGACATTGGAGTTCCACGACATTGTATAAAGAGTTTCCAAGAAAGCACTTTGCATTACGACAGAGAATCAATCTGGATCTGAAAAAGGGTGGAGTTTCCCATCGTTTTACCGGATCTCACTGACGGTACTTAAAAGAAATGGTGTGGACCTGAGAAAATGTAGGGATTTGCGAGAAGTGGTCGTGCGCCTCCTGGCAAAAGGATTAACTCAATTTCTCTGTCTACCCGCTAATCACATCTGTCCGAACTCATGGAAATAGGCGACTTCGCTTACCCGCCATGCGGTCATTCCATCCACCCGCTAAATGTTTGATGACTCCAGGCCAATTTGAGCTCAGCATGCATTTCATTACGGCAGTTCGCAGCTATTACGCGTGTAAATGTTCTCGGAACGAAGCAAACCCCCATTTAAATTGCTAGGACACAAAAGCTAAAATTTTAGTTTTCATTTTTACAATAATAAAAATACAGTTTTGTTCAACAGTTCGCAGCTATTACGCGTGTAAATGTTCTCGGAACGAAGCAAACCCCCATTTAAATTGCTAGGACACAAAAGCTAAAATTTTAGTTTTCATTTTTACAATAATAAAAATAAAGTTTTGTTCAACTACGCTGCTTAAAATTCAGAATTCCTTAAGAGAATGTACAAGGGTAGGCGTGAACATCAAAATACCAAGTATCTCAAGTTTTAATGAAAAAAGAAAAACTGGTCAACTTTGTATTATATGTATAGTATATAGCTTCTGTGTATACGTGATAATATTTCAACAACAAACTGCAAAATAATGCTCTAAATCAAGGAAATAACGACAATAATGTTTTTTGCAGTTATTTACACCGAGTAGTTGTCGCAATCATTTTGTGTACTTGCTGAAATGTTTCGTTCGTTGACTTCTCTGAGAGAGTAAACTTTGCATGAAAAAGTTTTAGATTTCTTAAAGATGTGAAAAATGCAATAACTTTTTTGTCTTGTGAATTTGCTTTATTTTATCACTGGAGAAGACATGATGCCATTATATAACAAAGCTAGAAAGTGGGAAGAAACGAAATAAAATTCAGCACAGAACTTGGCTTTGGCTTTTCCTTCTATACAATAGTGCTCTACTTCGTTCCTTCATTCGCCTTCTGCTCTTGTTCCATTTTTTGTTCAACCATTTGAAAAGCACAAATGGAAACTCGTTTGTGAATACTGATTTTGATGGGTGGCTTCCGGTTACTGTAGTAAAAAGGACGGACTGAACATTACTGAGGGAACAATATGGTGGATGGGCGAAAGTGAAAGTGACAGAGCATATTTTGTTGTAGAAGAAGAGTCTGGTTGATAATTGTATGACAAATGGTTCCAAAATTCCCTGGGAATGTCAACTGCAGATTATTTATGACTATGACTCACTGTCCCATTCTATTTCAAGAGTGGACGATCAGCTCAACTTTTTCCTAGTATGTCCGATTTCAAATACAAACTGCAAATGCCGGTATGCCTACTTCTATACTTTCTTTTCTGACATCATCCTGTGAATATTTTATGCATATATTATATGAAAGTTCCTTTCTTTCTAATTCCTTTTCCGCTCGAAACAAAGTGTTTACTCACCGTCTCTAATCATTTCCTTTTCTATTTATGAATGAATAGTACTAACTTTTTCAACTGCCACAACACAAATGCAATGTAGCAATTGAAACAAAGCAGAAACAAAGTCTTAACTCTCTTACTGCATTCGATTTTAAAAGGTAGGTTTTTATATAAACCTGTGTATTCCTAAGTGCAACGACAAGGGAAAAAAGAAAGTTTACTATGTAAGAAAACAAGTGCAGAGCGCCGCAAGGACACAAAAACCCAGTAAAGCTGTTTCTTTTTCTAACCTTAGCCTTCTGTTCTGCTAATGGTAATGAGCCTTGTTTTCTTTAACTGCACCCATGCGGCAATTTCGGTCAAACTTTAGGTGGAATATCGTTCTGTTTCCAATTGGCAACCAACCAACCCGGTTTTATGACCCGCTAGGAAATTATCACAACGCCACACACAAACACACACAAGTGGTTTAAAAAACTTTGCGACTTGCTACGTGACATTCGTTCCCCTTTGCCATAAAACGGACAAACGACAGTTCATTCGTCCCAAACGTCTTACACTCTTAAAGTAAAAAATTGCAAAATTCTGTACTCTAGCTAAAATAGGATAGTGGAAAGTAGAATAAAGGAATAATCAAAATAGTTTTTTGAAAAAAAAATGTTGAAAAGACTTGAATTCCAGTACAAAGAGTTTGACGGCGACAAAAATCGAGAGTGCTCCGAAGGGCATACAGTACTATAGTGTTGAATTGAATTGACAGTCAAAGTTGTGCGTGATGCGTTCTCTCCTCTTCCGAATGTCATTGACAATAATAACAAAACCCATTGGAGAGAAAACCCAACTTTCTCCAACTTTCACTTCCCATTAGACCGTTTCCAATAGAAACTAGTGTAACTCCTGCATAAGAGAAAGTCTTTTGCAATTTTCTCTCCTTTTCTCTGTCTACAAGTCTACATTTACCTTTTCTGTATCTCTTTTTACTTTTCTTTTCATCTGAATTTTCTCGTACACTTAGAGCGAAAGCTGTGGTCACATGCCGCATAGCAACAAACCAAGCCGTGCCTAAGTCCTTTCAGACCTCCGAGTAAAAGATGTTCATAAAGTTTTGAAATGTAGGAGGAAGTGTCTTTTCTGCTGTTAAAGATCAGAATTGTTTAAAGCTTAATTTGTGAGAACTTATTCCACAGGGTGAGTTTTTCTTCATTTTTATTTTACGCACAACTTTACTTTCCAGCGGCATTTCGTGTAGTTTTATATGCATATAGTAACTATATATTCAATAATTCTAAAAAGTTATTTCCTATATTGATGTGCATTCATGAATGTTCGCATATTTACATTAGACCTTTGAAAAAAATGTATTCTTTACCTTCTGCAAAGTACAATTTAACAAGAGGATTACGTTTATATTTGAAGTGCTGAATCATTTGTAAAGAAACCAGTCTTTGAGTCTTTGCTTTTCTTGGTATTATTCTTCAAGAGATCAGGTTGTTGTTAACTATACAACGGAAAAGACAGAATCAAAAGACGGAACAGAAAATCGACGAAGAATAAAATGCCCGGGGATTTTGTTTCCGGAGAAAAAGGATGTTTCATCTTGAGAGTAATTATTTTTGGGCCGAGGGACGAGAAACATATAATCTTCTAAGGTAACACGATATTCTCAATATCGTCTTACAACTCAAAAACTCAGGCGATATCCCCACGCTTCTCATCTAGTTTGTTACCCTGTCAGATACTACGCGGAGAGGAAATCCGAAAAACAGGGAAGATTTTCTCTTTTCATCTCTTCCGCTCTGCTTTCTGCTCTTCTCAAAGCATACACAAAAGTGGAGCACAAGGGTTTTTTCCCTGTCCTATTCGTATTTTTCATTACTAACTATAAACGAATCCTTCAAATTGTTTTTAAAGCAACTCGACTTTGAATAACCATATTCTCAAAGGAGCTTTTGTAACACCTGTTGTCTCACAAATTGCAATTTCCTAGAGAGGTGCATCATATTTCAAAGCAATACAATATTTACAACGTAAACACACTACTAGTGCACATTATACTAATATTTCCCATCCTATCAATCCTATCAAAAATAGGGATTTTATAATAATACCAGGAATCTGATACGTAATATCTGTGTTCAGTGCCCAACAGCGCATGATATTTTTCTTTTTTTATATCACCTATAGTTTAGTAAATATTATGTTTCGGAAGATATATTTTAATGATAGTACAGTACGCATTAGGTTAATAATGAGATCACTCATCTTTGTGATGTGACATGTGAGTATACGACAAGGAGTATGACAACAAGAAGTGGATAACAATCAAAAGCAATCAGAGACACTCAACAAGTACCACTTTAAGTTCTTCAGTGCCCTTGTGAGTTTCAAAAGCCATACAATTAAAAGGACTCTTGCCGACACTACAGCACAATGCAGCTTCTGCACTCTCCACTCCAATTATTGTATTCATGTATTAATTACTACGTAGTATTATATATACGAGCTGTGTGAAACGATCGAGCAAACATGTAAAATAGTTTTCTAGGTTTTGTGCATTAATCTCATAAATAGTGCGAATATTATATGGCTTCAACTGCTATTCAGGTCAGAAATTAATAATTAATTGAATTTTGTTATTACGATAGCATATTACACGTGGGTTATTATAGTTATAAATCTACTTATCGGTCGCACGAGTTGTGTAATATAATGGTGAGTTACGTACAAATGTAGTTTGTTGTAAAGTTGATGAAGAAAGGGAAATCAAGTATACACACGACACGGGTCGAGTACATACAGGCCAGATTTCTTGTTTGAGACTCTCAGAGACTGAGTTTTGAAGGTTCATAGGAGCTAAAGGCAGACCAGCATGAGATGAACGATGAGAGGAGTTTGAGGGGAAAGCAGCCGGATATTTTGGCTACAGGAACACTAATTCAGTTGAAATACATACAACAACTAGGCAGTATAGAGACTCAACTCCCATTATGTGCATGCATATTAAATGGACTATTTTATGAACCCAGCTTACCTTCTCTCGTCTACATTATTAATCACATCCTTTGAGATTTCCTCTTTCCATCACAAAACTCCAGGGCAGCATTTCTCTTTCCCAGATAACTCATATGTATTAAAGTGTAGTGTAGAATGAAAAGCGCCTTCCAATATATTCTTTGACTTTGACTTGTGCTTTTCCGTACCAATATTGTAAAAAACGAAAAAAAACAATTTTGGGTTCATGTTGGTTTTAGGATTCGATCATGAGCGAGTCAAGTGATCTTATGTCTTGTGGTCGCCTTGAACTCGGCCAAAAGGCATGAAAGGAAGCGCGGAAACGAGACGCGAAGCGAGTTTCTAAAAAATGAAAGGATACACGTTGCTGACTATTTAAATCGGGTATTGTGTGGCTAGGGAATAAACCCCAAAGCAAAAGAATAAGAAGCAGACGATGAGGGTGAGAAGACGATTGGAAGAATACCCGGCTAAAATAAAGAAGAAAGGAGAGAAGAATAGTCTATTGGACAATGAGTAAGCGTGACAAGGCGTCGTCGTCCTGAGACGCTGTTTCTATGCAAATGTCTCCTTGTACAGAAGCACTAGTGAATAAAACATGGAGTGAAAGTCACCCGGGTTTTCCGGCCTGAAATGTTGTGTGACGAAGACATCGACCTCTGAAAACCGGAGGATTTGAATGAGACCATTCCCGGGTTTGCTGAGGGGAAAGGCCATTTTGTTGAGAATCTTGTCCTCGTGAAAGGAACATGCTTTTCGAACATTTGCGAAGTTACGACTTTCCTCACGAGTAAATCGCCAATGCCTCCATCTGCTCTCTAGCAAACTCAGGCACGTCGCAACAACGACACACTCACTCAATAGCTACGAATCCGGGTAACGTCACTTCACTACGTATGTCACACATATTTTACATTTCCTTCGTCTTCGTCTTCTTCTTAATCTTCTCTCCTTTCCCTGTCTTTCTGACTCTGTTGCCTTTCCCAAATCGCCTCGTGCTTCAAAACACGTTTCTGGTCACGCGTCTGTAAACTTTAAATAATATCCTACCAAAAACGTTATTGCAGTGTTAAAACCTGTTACAAATCCTTATTTGAACTGCTATATCAGGCAACATAATAAAAAATATATGTAAACAAAGTGCAGAATCGAGATCCAGTTTGTACACAATCCGATGGTTTACAATTTAATCAAGCCACATTCTTTTGCTCCAAAGAATTAACAACGAGAATAGCACACTTTTTGTACTTTGCGTTTCTTCTGACTTTCGCTTTGCTTTTAAGTCACTAAAAACGTTTTTTCTCGAAAGTCAACATTTGAGATGACTGTTGTGGAATTTTGTAGAATTCGATCCATTCAAAGAAAAGAATATCACAAAAACATACCAAATACCAAAAGCTACAAAAAAGAAAGGTGGGTTTTGTCCCGTTCTTTCAACCATCTTGTTATATTGGATCCGGGGAAATTCCTTAAATTCCACCGAGCCAAGGGAAAATTTTGAAGATAAAATTGCCAATTCCTCGTACTGTGGAATGTTTGTAATCTTGTTTCTAGTATAAGTATAAAAAGCGATGGAAACAACGCTCGGGTCCTATTGCGGATCCAAAGAGAACTTAAACATTTTCTTCTAATAGAAGTAATAAATATAGACGGGTGCTTTTCAAAGTAGTAATAAAAGGAGAAAGAAATCACATCTTGGTCGGATAATCTGACGGGTATAGAATCCGTGTCGTAAAACAGTGTAATACCATACTAAGCATCATAAAGTAATAGACTTTCGCACCATACTTTTTATTGTCTCAAAAATGGAATTATGAAGAGTGTGTCGCTCACTTTCTCTTGAACAAACCAGGACGCACTCTCTTCCCATGATTCCGGTTCCCCGCAACAACACGCGAGTAAAATTTGAGGAGCATAGCAAACCGAGTCTAGATTATATTGCGTTGAGACAGGACAAGGAAGAGGAGCGAACAGTAGTAGAGAAGAGCAGTAATCTTATCATATCTGTCGAAAATGAATGACTCCTTCGGGACGCCTTTTCCCTACCGTTTTTTCTTGTGTCCAATTTCCTCCACAAAAAGGTCCGTCGTCAACGCGTCATCAAGTCCGTCTCGCTCGAGTGACACATTGTCCTCCAGGGACGACCTCCAGTCATCCTACCCGAGGAAAATGAGCTTTGAATTTCCCTTTCCAATTCCTCTTTGTAGAAAATTTGGATTCGACCCAAAGTGATACCTTGGGTCTACCTTTGTGGAAAACTATGGCATCAAGAAATGAAATGTTTTGAGGAATCTTATAATAAGGGGTCAATATTCAATGGCGATCGGCCAAAATGCTCAGTGTTGGAATTGTCATAGTGAACACTTTTGTCCAACATTTGCTTCACATTTTATTTGCAAACGGATATAGATATAAGTAACATTACCATATAAACCAGGCAATTTCAATTTTCACTTTGTGGAATTTCTGAGGACTATGTGTCATCCGGGAAGAATGGCACATGATGGAAATGGCGGAGAATCCATCAATAAAAGGCAGATTGCCACCGATAAACAAGGAAATAGACCTATTCATCTTTTATTACGCATATTCCTGAAATGCAGGAATTGTTCGACCACTAGTGGCGTGAACGCATGCATTCCCTTTTCGCAGCTCAACACTAGGACGAACTTAGGGACGTTTGGCAATCTCGATTCTGTCCGTTTGGCACATCCCATCTAATTTCTAGTTCACATTGCACCAGAGCCTAATTCCCGGGTTTTTAAGTGACCCCCTCGGGACTCGTAGACACTTTGTAATTACAACATTGTCAGCATCCTTTTAAGAAAGAGATAACGCCTTTCTTCCCGCCCTTCGGGCACTTTACCCGTGAGATTGATGATGACCCCAGAAGGAAGCGAATGCAAATGCAGGAAGTCGGCTAACTAACTTCCCTAATTAAATGACCGTAGTGCTTTTGTGTTGAAAGTTTAAAGTGTATAGAGCAGATGTTTTGTAAAGAATTACCTAACAAGTTAGGTGTGAAAGGAGCGCAGAGCAGGTAATATATAAATAAAAAGAAAACGATGAAGTAATCCCGGCAGGATCGGTGTGCAGTTGAAACACAAAAGCTGGTAATAACCTGCGGCACAGTTGTGGTCACACTGCAAAATGGATGTGAGCTGAAGAGAAGGTCATTAAAACGAAACCAGAAATTGCTCATGGCAACATTTTTACTCGCACAAATTTTTGGCAATGTGTCGTTGTGGACGGTAACATTACCAGGGTATAAATGTCGTCGTGGCCACGTGAGGAGAAAAAAGATTTCTAAACTTGTATTGTGAAAGACACGCAAGTCTTGTGGCTCCAGAGGCTTTTGGCTTTCGTCCCTTGTTTAATTAAAGCGAGGGGAGAAAACGCTTCCCGCGTAGTAGTGCAGATACTACCCGGGATATTTATTGTTCGAGCCCATTATGCCCGACGTTCAATGGCTTCAGCCTCCAACTTCCAACTTGTTATGTGACTCATATTGTTTGACGTTCCCTTCACATTCCCCAGCACAATGCCGCGTATTCCTCACCCGGGTATTTTCTCCGCGTTCTCACTCTCACTCTCACTTACTCGTCTTGCCTTATCTCTGGCAAACACAAGGATGAAACACAATAGAGCCTCTCATAACCTTTCGGAAAGTGTGTCTCTTCTCGTCATACGTATTCGAGTGAGCGGAGATTCCCCGCGTGTCTCTGAACCTGGGCATCATCTCTATTATCCTGTGACACCAAGATAAAACGATGAGGAAAACAAACACATTTCAATGGGCAGTGTCAACTCCTCGCCACCAACCTCCCTTTCCTTCTCTCACAGTTCAAATGCCAAAAGTATAATAAACGTCTTGAGAAACAAAGGATGCGGGGATCAAAATTCCAATGTTCTCTAACTACTAATTTGTTACAGGCAATCATCAGCATCGTATACAAAAACAATGAAATACCCTACTATTCCATTTCATTTGCAACGACTTATATACGAACTTCTTCCAGTTAGCCATTACTGGATAAGTTTTAAGGACGTGCCTAACCTTAACCATTTTGTACCGAAGTTCCACGTATTACTTTATTAGTTACTACATCTTCCAATATATTTAAATAAAACAACTATGCAAAATGAAATTTTCGTAGACTTTCCAAATTTGCACTTTCATGATGGATCTGACTTTGAAACACGACTTTTCATACAAATTTAATTCGAAGTGCTGTTCCAGTGCCTTGAAAATCCCTAAGGAGTCACATCAAAAGACAGTTTACTAGACTTTGTGGAAAACCGGAAACCCTTACAATCTTACTGTAGTAAACAAGACTGAAAACGAGAGGAAAGACAACATAAGTAGAAAATCTTATTAGAATTCAGGATGTAATTAACCTCTGCCAGAGTTACATATCGTATCAAGTTATGACATCGAATAACTAATAGATGCCCAAAGACTTAGCTGCAGAACAGTATTCATTCTTGAAGGAAAATGTTAGGAACAAGAACAGTATTCGGCCCGTGAAAGTAAGAACATAACACGAGATAGTTTAATGACAGTGTAATTGGGAAAGAAGAGAGGAAGCTGAATGCTACCGGAAAGTAATACGCTCGGCATGTCAGAAAAGTAATCAAATTATAGTCGACTTTAATGCTCAATTATACATATCTCATTTCCCAACGTCCTTTCACCTTTCTCCACAACTTTCTCCTGACGTTACTTTAGGAACATCCCTTTGGTCAAATTAACTTTTTCCATTGCTTCTTTCTTTGTTCTTCTTCTTCTTCTACTTCTTCTTCTTCTGCTTCTTCCACTTCTTCTTCATCGTCTTCGCCGTCTTCTACTTCCATTGCCTCCGTTTTCTAATCTTATTACTCTTTCTTGACATGACTTCTTTCTAGTGGACATGACAATGTCAACACCAAGAAAACCAATTTTGTAATACAGTGGTTATGAAAGAAAAACGGAATATATAGTGATGAATCAAGTTAACAAGGCATTTCAAAAACTCTAGACCAGACATTTGGGAAAAAAGCAATAGCCTCTATAAAGAGGATTCATGAATCGGTTCTGCGAAGAAATTTAAAAACGACTGTACCTGTCGAAAGTTGTTGCTTTAGAATGATAAGATTTTCCAATTCAAGTTTAATAAAGCAAAATTCAATTTTACACATTTTTAAAACACTCTGTTCCCTGTTCAAGAAGCATGTATCATGGAATTCAGTTGACTTAATGCGATATTTTCAGGAACATGTGGTAGTATGCTTTAAGACACAATAGGTGAAAAATGGTAAGTGAAGAGTTAAAAATGACTAAATATTTTTATAGGCACGAAATTTTTGTTACATGAAAATTATAGGTGAATACAACATGCAACTAAAAATGAAAATCTAAAGTCTCTTGTTCATTGAGTCAAAAATGATTGCAGACCTGAGAGCAGTTGATTTCCTTTGACAACTCGAAGAGAAACGAGGAAGAGAGAAATGCTCAAAGTACTCATTTTCATTAAGGTTTATTTATTTAAGTGGTTAACAAGGTAGAAAAGGAACCGTAGAAAGAATACCCTGGAGAAAATAAAGTAGAACTTTTCCAGGTTTCGTCCTCTTGTTGACTTCCGCTAACTAATTCTAACTCCTGTGTCAATATTGGCCTTACATTTTCCAACCCAAGACTTTTCCTGTTTCTCTCACAAAAAGAAAGGAACCCTTTTTTCTCAACTATAAGTCTAATATAACAATTCTGCAATATTCCAAAATTTTTAAATTGAGTTGCAATCGAATTATTTTAAAAATTATAAAGAAGGTACGCATAAAAGTATGCAAGAAAGTACCCAAAGCTCGATTTCAAAAATAACAAATAAAAGTGAAAAAAAGCTGTCAAGAGCACAAAAGGCAGAAGGGAAGAATGATGCATCTTGCAATTGATAGTGAAGAAAGTACAGTGTAGAAAAGGTAGAAAAGGAGGAAGAAAGCGTTAATTAAACAAAAGAAGATATTGACAGTAACAGATTGTTTGGGGATAAATGCATTCGGTGCATTATGCATGGACGCCTTTTTCATGTAGGACCAGACGGAATGCTAACGTAAGGAGAAAATTGAATCTTGTGTTTTCCTTTCACTCTATCTTTCCTTTCCATTATTTTTTTCAGAAAATAGTACGTACTACAAAACTCTGTCTTTCATGCTTCATGGAGAGGGTCTCCGGAGAAACGCACGTATGATGCTATAGCGTAAAAAGCCAGAAAGCAAACATTGCTCAGAGGGTGATGCTCTCTGATCTTTGCTAGATCTCCATTCCCACTACACCAAACAGTCACTTCTCTCCTAGTTTTATGTATTTCTTTTAATACATATTGCAACGTTCTTTGCATAATGTAGTTTAATGTAAGCATGGATGCAGAAATCAAAATACTAGAGCAGAATCCTGGATGCATACAAGCAGGAGAGGGTAGACATGAATTTTGTTAAGAGAATGGAGTCTAACTATAAATAATTGGATAATTAAAGTATATAACGTGCTGTAATACAAAAATAATTCTTCAAAATTATAAGGCTATAAATCGTTTCCATGAAAACTATAAGGAAAGGATAGTGCTGTTCAGTGTACAAGTAGCTAAGAAAAGCATCCTGGAATTTCTCCAGAAATGGATCTTGTGTGTTTGCTCTTAGCTTTTGTCTCTTCTGTGCAATTAGGAACGTTTGGAAATTTGGCGTTTTGGCTCTAGGAATTTAGGACCTTAAATCAGAGAAATACTGGGAAAAGGCGGATCTCCTCCCACGCCTTCCTTTATCCGGGTAACAAAGTCTCCCATTAAAAAGACGTTAATTTTTCTCCTCCTTCATCAGTAGACGAAATTTTTGGCTTGCTAAATTGAAGCTGGAATTTTTACTCCTCTCATTCTTTTTCACTTCGTTAGCTCTAATGACCACCGCCACGAAGCAGATCAGAAACTCTTCTAAACTCATTCTCTCCAATAAAAACCCGTGCAAAATCAGTTTTGACACAATTTCACCCATTTTTACTACTTGCTTATTGCTTTACGTTTTCTATTTCTTTTTACAAAAACATTTTTCAACGGGTGGTAATCTAAAGGTTTTCACAGGTTTTTCTTCACTCCAAAAATTTAATCGAGTCCAACGTCTTTTAATACAAAAGCAAAATGCAATTAGTCCCCCGAATGCCCCGTTTCACCTTTTCAGAAAGCCTTGCACTAATTTTCTCCGAAAGGTCTTTGCGCTGACGACAATGCTTCATATGAGTCGCAGTAATAGTAGAAAACGAGAAAAATCACGAGGATTTAATCTTCCTCTTCCGATGGGGATTTTATCCAAGTGACTTCTTCTTTTTGGCAGGATTCCACACAGAAGAATGGATCCTCCAAGCCAAAAAATCCATGTCTGATTGCATGTCACGTAACGTCACGGACTTCAAGGGTCTACGACATCTTAATTAAACCTTGGTTCTAACTAATTCCTTACTTTCCAAGTCCGAATACCATGACAACAAAGAACTTCTAAGATTTCAAGTCTTTACTAAATCCCTAAAAATTTGCTGTATCTTAAACGTAATGTCTGGGCAATATCAACTGTCAATGTCATGTCGTCGGTATCTCCGGAATCAATATGCTTCATTACTGTTGAACCCTGTTGTAATCTTAAGAAACCGGAGAGCACTCCAATGTTATTACAAGCCGTACAAAAACGAAAACGTAATAATAAACTGCATTTTTCTCAAGTCTCCTTTCATTAGTTTTCCGTAGGTTGTTAGGATTTGCGACGCAACGAAATTCTAGTTGCGGTCAATTGGGTGCCACTAGGCAGTTTTCCCCTTCATTTCTTCTCGGCGACATATTCTCTTCGTTGCGACATATGATCCAGCCAACTATCCTCAGAGCCACAGATGCTCTCTCCAATCATAAAATAGTCTATAGGCTCAAAAATGACTTCATCTCACCAAATCCGTGGGGCACGACCGTCACGTCATGGCTTCCCTTTTCCTTCACTCGGGTTAATCTTCCCAGAGAGCAGCTTCGACTCTTGCTAAACTAAATTCGCTCCTAGTAAAATGGATGCTTCTATAGCTGCAATTTTGGCTAGTCTCATGTCGTCAGTGTGGCGGTTGCACATTTTTATCAGTCAGTCATATTGTACCTTGTACCCAAGACGAAGTACACGGACCCACGAAGGTAAGAGAATGTGAATGTTTGGAACACACAGACCCGTTTCTTTAACCGCCGTTCATATGAATTCCTTGACTGGATATGGAGTAAAGTTTTTATTAAAACAGCAAACGATTTTTAGTAAAAATGATTATACAATGCATTGAGAGAAGGAGTGCAGATAGTAAGGATAAGGTGCGGATAAATTCAGCGAGAAAAGGACGCCGTTAAGTGTAAGAATATGTCGGTGAGCATTGCCCGCGTGGAACATTACCCGGATTTCGGGGCTCTGCGTAATGTGGCAGTGAGTAATCCTGGTTGAGGAAGAAGAGTTTAGTAGAGAATCTGTGCACGGAATCCCTATGAATAATATTCCATAGTCAGCCGACTGCTCCCTTAATGGGTCTTGTATGAAAAGGTATATTTGCTTCCAAGCAGTCCCGCAGACAGTCCTCGAAAGAAGTCCATACGGGCTCCTTCTGTTCCTTTTTGCTTTATAGACAACTGCAAGACTGCAACTGCTCAAGAAATGTATAGGGAGCTATTCTAAATATGCATAGTTTGCCACGTTAAGAAAATGTGAATCCTTTTGGCTTTGTTGTATGAGTTTCAATTGTTTCAATATCATACAAAGAACATGGAATGGTTAGGGAGGGAATCTTGTTCCTATTCTGCGAAGACGAAAAAGGTTTCCCGAGGGGAAGAGGACAATTTTGTCCAGGAACATACAAAGCTTAAGTCAGACTAATCAAAATAATGGCGAGCTTTATTGGACATTTTGAGACAGATGTTTCACATCGAACAAGCCCGCCATTCCCTTCCGCTCGCACGCAAATGTATGCAAATTTCCCCATCCAATATTCCATTCAGAAAGCCACCATTGCGGAGAATATGTGCGTTACTTTTGTCGAGCATTTTGCGTCTCTTATTTGTCCTGTTTTTTGTCTCAAAAGGCACATCACGTCTCAATAGTCCTATATTACTTGTGCGAGGGCCAATTTTGCGGTTATTCTTTCCAACGTTCCAACAATGCAATGAACAATAGTGGTGCACATAAGAGGTATTTGTCCTTTGTGGTTGGATAAAAACTGGATGAGATCCGAGCAGGAGACGCTTGGAACATTAAGAATATGAAATGCCCCCTTTTACACTGAGAAAACAGTATTTCATTCCGTTTTGTCTAAAGGATCCAAAAATTCATGCCGACACCGGAAATGTGGAACAATCCACAAATGCTTTCTTTCCCCATTCGTTTGTCTTCTTCTCTTTCTTTATGGTGACCATGGAAACATTCCTTTTCTACCCGAATTCGGAAGGAAATCCTGAATCCCATTGTCATTCATTCTGTGTTTAATTGACCATCAAAAAACCACTTGTTTCTGTCACATTTCCTAACATCATTTCCATTTTGAACAACTTTTACTCCAATCCTAAGAAAATCCATAAATTCACTGTCGAGCATTGAAAACGAACAGGAAGAGAAAGGTCCTTCACTAAATGGGCATTTCGATTTCACGTTTTCTATGAGCTGCCCATTATTTATTACTCTCCTAATTCCTTCCACTCAAGCCCAGAAAACTAACGACATTGCATCGTATTGTTTTAAAAAAACAGGAATTTTGCTTTATGCGTATATATTATACTAATATTATACAGAATGCACGTCTAAATAAAACATTTACGGTTAGATTCTTTGTTGTATTTTTGCTTTAAAAATCTACATTCAAGAATTTGACGACAATCATGCAGATTATGTACTAAAAGAAAGTCTTATATAAAGTACACATAATAGTATATATTTTGCTATATAGAAATATGCAATACCGAAGCAACTTACTAATGACATTTCCTGGAAAAACTTTACAAGATGGAAAAATTAATTACTGGTCGGTTATAATGTCAACTTGTCGGTTGTTGGGTACACTTCGGAGAAACATCCCACTAAGTTTCCTGAAATACGGTGCAAAAAAAGTCATAAAAGAGTAAAATTTGAGACTTTCATAAAAGAGAATTTTGAAAAAGCATTTGCGGTAAATTGACGTTTTGGCAAGTTGCTTCCTACTGGTCCTACTCTCACGATTCCCTGTGGCCACTACATCTCGCAAGTTATTTCTCAACGTTTCAAGTGTCTGGAATCACTTGTCTTGGCTGTCCAAAATTCTTTGGCATTTAACACGAGCTATCTTTCTATTTCGCTTCCAGTTTCCGTATTTTATCTAGAAAAACCTGCTCATTTTGCTCTACAGAAAAAGTGGAAACCAAAATCCCTTGAGGACACTACAATTTAGATTTCTCGAACAATTCCGATAGTAATCATTTAAACTGTTCGGCTTATCACCTTATTCCAGCGAGCGTGAGAAGTTAAAAGAAGACAAAGACTGCGCAGATCAAGTTGAGCACTGTAAAATGTTGCGTAACGTTTCGTATTGTATTTACTATTTTATTCAGTAAGGAATATATTAAAATATAAAAAGACAGTATAAGCAAATAAAAAGAAATACGCTATTGTTATTTCAAAGAAAGTGAAAGTCAAGCAGTCAGGAAATTATTCCTAAGAAAAATAAATATATGTACATAGTTTCGGTTTTTGTATGAAGCACGAAGATGAAGAAAGTGGAGTTCGCTGGAGTCGAGACAGCAGAGAGTGTTGACTTAGATCCTAAATGAATTCCTTGAGAGGATGAAAAGAGACAGTTTGAAACGCTTTTCCATCACGTTTGAGCTCAATCCAAATATTTTTTTAAAACATCTCGTCTTCTGTAAATCGGCTCTTTAAAAACATGAATTATTGTTCCCTACTATAGTAGTAGCATAGAGTACTGCATATGAATCTATCTACAATGTACTGTGTATAGTCCCGTATTCGTTTAAGGTCTAGAGAAAGAGAGAGAGAGAGAGGGAAAGGGAACGAACGGTTTTGTAACTTTATGAGAGAAACGCATTAAATTTTTGTGATGTCTCATTTCCGTAGAATGCATTAAAGATTTGTAAACAAGGCCGATATTCATTGAATGCGGTTGTTGCTGGGAAGTAATAATTTGAATGGAGAAACTGCTGTGTGCTGTGTTGGCTGAAGCAAAGAAGATTTGATGGCACACCGCTCCACAGAAATTACCTTGGAAAACAATTAAGGAAGCAGGTCTGAGCATTGTTCAATGAGGAAAGCAGTATCTCACATTACCCTGGACGAGGAGTCAGTCAGCAGAGCAGAAAACGGGCTTTTTGGCACAGTAAACAAAGTTGAAAGTTGAAAGGGCGAAGAAGTGAAAGTGGAAACCGAGTGGAGATGGTGCGACTGCCATTGGCTCGTCTCCTGAGGGTGTTAGAGAACTGGAGAATATTCCCATCAAAATGTGGACTGGAGAAAGAGACTGCAGGAGAAGCATATCATATTATCGTACTCTGTTTGTCAGTTGGGACTCCACTGGAAAGGAAAAGTAAACTCACTTTGACAAAGCCAAAACCTCTCAAATAAATTAAAGTGTAAAGTAACGTGTGCAATCATCCCCTGCTCTGTTCACTGTCTCTTCTTCCCGCACTACTCTACGTCTACACTACTCAAGCAAATAAAAGTAAATGTTGCTTTGCTTACCTTGTTACTTCTTCAATTCTACTCTAAACCTTCGTTTTGTGGTTCACATTGCCATTTACCATATTATCGGTATCCGTACACACATCCTAGGATCCAGAGACCAGCAGTCAGTAATGCATGGAAAATCATATTAATATGCTCATTTGCTCATCTCCATCGTATTACTAAAACCAGTACCAAACATTACAACTTACAGCGTAACATTACAGCAACATAAGCAACTGAAGTTTCATGTATCAAAAACTTTTATTTACTATTTAAATTATGAATCCCGGATGGAATTTCCACAGCCGAACCGAAGCTTCTCAAGACCAAGTACTAAAAACGAAATAGCGCTATAGCTAATAACGCATTGGCGCATTTAAATGAATGGTCAGAAATTAAACTAATTACTCTACTCTACAAACGACGGGCTTGTATAATTTTCATTACTATGTAATTTTTCACACATTATGCATGATACATGAAGGAACTACTTTCATTCCAACTTTTAATCAAGAGATTGGTGAAATTACCTAAATTTTGATAATTAAATACAGATTGTCTTATGCAAAGAAGTGTTCATACGCGAAAAATGAATAAATTGTTACTTCGTTTTTTAAGGTTATGCATTTACAGGTTATAGTTTACGTTACAGGTTATACAAAACTACTCCCGAAAGAAAACTATCGCACTTGTCTGGAAAAATTGCGGGTGGTATATTCCAGTCCAGGAGATCCAGGAACGTAATATGATCTGTTATACAATAGAGTTTTCATTTGTAGCGTAGCCGATTGTTAGGCTCGAGTCCTTCAAGTGATATCATAAAGAATTGGAACATGACCAGCCTAAAAGTCAAGAGAAGATGGGGTTTAATTCGAGTCGATAAAAGTGATATAATGAAGAATGAGCACATGCCATGCCAAGCGTAGTAGTCAGCAGAAGATGAGGGAGTCACAAGGGAATTTCTCATTTGCAATTGTATAACATTATTGAGCCTGTTCCTTAGAGTATCTTAGAATGTACATAGAATATGAGTAGTTGCGACTTGCGACGTGAGTGAGCTTGGAGAGTCTTAGGCTTTGTAAATTCTGCACACGTGTGGACTCTCATAAATTATAAGTGTTGAGGAGCACTTTGAAGTGACTTTCTTTTTTTGACTGTATGTGTGCTTAATACGTCGCAAGTAATTTAGAAGATGAAGTAAACGCAGGGTCCTTCTTCAGTTCTTGTTCTTGAGCTGAGTGAGTGAGAAGATGCGAAGAACGAGACACAAGAAGAGCAGCTGTGGGAAACGGCAGATAGAGAGAAAACGAAGAGAAAAGGACCGACTGAATGTTGCTCCCTATTTTAAAATTAGATTAAAGAAGGAAATGGAAATTGAATGGAATAGAAAAAAAGAGTCAAAGAAAATGAACTTCACCATTGAAAAAATTACTACCTTAAATGGTATCGTTTTGAATTTATTTCCCAACGATTAAGCACAAATTGAATGCTATAGTACAGTAATCATCACTTAATTGAGTTCAGTATAAAGTATATTTATGGTGAAGTAGTATTATATAAATTATAACTTTACAACTCTTTGCATTTGGAACTCTTTGGAATAGATACTATTAGATGTAACTATTTAATCCATTTGTATGAACATGCACATGGACTTTTCAAATTTTGTGGTGGAAGGGATTGTGAGAAATGAAATGATATTGTGTAAAGGGAAAGTGAACACAAGTCGAATGATGGGGAATGGGGATATGGGGAACCCAATAGAGCGCACGGTCACGTTTCGAATGAAATTTTTGTGAAGCATGCAAAAGCTGTTGGGAAGCGTTCTGAAGTTTGAAGCCTTATGCCTATGTGCTTTTGTCTCAATTTTTGCAGACGGAGGGTCAGCCAAAATACAAGGAGGAAGGCATATTAGCATATGCCATGAATGTATTCATGTTGCGGTTGCGAGACAGTTGTATGTAAACGAGACAACTTACAAGACGTTCACATGAAATTCCATGTAAAATCCTGGGTAATATTCCAGAATACGAGCCGACCAAGCATCCCCTGGATTTAAATTGACGTCTGGAGAAAACATAATGGCTGCATCATCTCTCGCGACTTCGGTCTTGACAAACCTGCAGGATTAAAAGGATTCAGTCAGACATATATAACTAGAAAAAAGAAGGACCTTCCATGAAAAACTCCCAAAAAGGACGAACAAAAGACACTTAAATGCTTTTTTCCTTCTACTGCCTTGATATTTTTTGTAAGATTCATTTACATGAAAAATCAATTCCTCTTTTCCTTTTTTGTGAATCCAGAGGAATTCCATGAATTCTCTTGCGACTATGTCGTATGTCGCAAACTGTCGCAACTTACTCTTTCATCTCACAGACAAAATAAAACTTTTTGTCTTCGTTTCCTTTTTTTCTCTTTTTGTTCTTTTACGAAATAAAAACTTTGAAAATTCGATTGGCATTTTTTGTTAAAACTAAAAGAACACACATCAAAAATTCTGTTCATAGGCACAACATGTCACTCTCAGTCAATCACTTACTTTTCTCCTGAACTTTAACATGGTTTCGTTACGTTATGCTATGTTGCCATTGTCACTACTATGTTGTTATATTTGACTATGGCTTAGTCTGTGTCATTTTCCAAGCCTCCCGAATATTTTTGTAATTTTCCCCACGTCTGACGTCACAGCTGCATTTTCTAGAAAAATTCAGAAAACTTTTTGTTGACGCCCCAGCTGTCAAAAATCGTTCAGTTGCTTTCAAGTTAGGAAGTCACTTGAATGTAATACCAAGGCAGTACTGAAGAGAAAGGCTGTCTGAAAGACCGAAAAGGCAAAATGGGCTCTAATGCATTCACTTTTCCCATAAGAAACATATGCGTGTAATTTGGACATCTCTTCCCTACTCATTTTATTTCACTTTCTACACTAGTTCCAGAGTTCTTTTCATTTGCCATATGTGCTGGAAAATTTTTGTCTTTGAAAGTTTTGCGGTTGACTTTGCACGAGACCATGATACAAATCAGATTCATACTACATTTAACCTTAACCTTTGATTAAAGCCAACTAACGCATTAGGAAAATTATCACAGAACCGCAGGTTTCCAGTGAAAAACTAAGTTTTCGAGTTTGCAGCCGAAGTTGTAATTTTTGTAAACGTTGTAGTTGTATCCCAAACACTTTATCTCCATGATTTTATTTATGCGGCGCGAGTTGTTACTATATATAATACTACGGGGACCCAACATGCAACGAATGAAATGAAGTTAGTTTATCAACCGAAAGCAAAGGAAAAGCTGTCTTGTGTTTAATATTTTCTTGATTTCCCCTGGTTTTCAGTTTTTCCGCATGTTCTCGCGTTTGCATAGGAAATCTGAAATACGTACTTCCTCACGGACAGAGGAACAGTGTGTTGGACAACATCGGGATGTACAACAAAAGTACGCGGGTAACATATGGAATTCTGGCAGCAGAAACTCGTCCAAGCGAAGAATTAATTGAGAGGCAGCAAGAATGCGAATTCAACGTACTATAGAAACACCAAACAGTGGAGTTTGCTCTACTAGTAGAATTGCGACTCTATACTTACTCTCTTACAATAATTTTGTTATGTGCTTCATTCCTAGTTTCAGGGTTCAAAAGCGGACATTAGACACAAAGTGTCACTTCCTCGACAAAGTTGTGAGACGAAGTGTGAGCTTGAGTTGGATTTGGTTGGCGTGTTACCCAGCTACTGACAACATTTTGATTTAATTGAAGTCCAAAAAGGAAGGGAAATGAGCACATTTCCTCTAAGCACTTTCAATTCCACACTGACAAAAGAGAAGATAGTCCAGCTGTCGCAGGTGGTGGGGAATCCGCTCAAGCTGTCGCAATTTGACAGGAGGAAATACCGTTCCAAACGTCCCAAAGTCCACCTGATACCTTGCCGTATGCCAAATGCCATGACTTTGATGCAGATTTTAAAATAATCACATTAAAACATTCTGTCATACTGTCATGCTGTACAGCATCAACTAATCCATTGCGAACCTACTGCACTTACCTCTACACTATGTCATTTTATGTAGTGTACCAAATTATTAGCTGAGGGAAACCTCGTTGAAAAATGAATTTGCAATTCAATTATACCTAATGCCCATTTTGAGATGAGTTGTTTTTGACATTGGTAAAATACTATTATTTACGGTATAATTTATTTTGTAATATTGGCACATGAATGATCACTGATTCGGCAGTTGGCAATGTACTTACAAATCGATGACAGTGGCCTTTTTCTTCGTGTGCTCTGCTGTTATACGATACGACTCTACTTTGTTTACAGAGCAAAATTTATTCAGGCGATTTTGTGAGTTTGCACAAGATCACATTCTCATTTGTTTTCAGTCGTTCTTGAGAGGATAAGAAAAATGAGTCGGCCTAAGTGTGATAGTGAAAGACTTTGAGCTCTATAAAAGTGAGCCTTGAGTTGGACTGCTGGAGAAAGTACTGCTGAGTGCGACAGAAGAACGGTGTCTTGTCTGTCTTAGGCCATTCCATGACAAGGCGCGGAAGTCCTTTGCTTGCATTTGCAGTTGCCTTCACCTTACTACTTGATAATAGTATTAGCCGTTCTGAACAGTTTCAGGTTTCCCCTGGCCTACTTGCAGCTTTATATATTAGGAACAAGGCATCGTAACGTCGAGATTCGAGGCAGTCTGAGCTTCTTCTTCACCTGAACCAAACCAGCTTTTCCAAGGCATTATTTTCTTCGGGTATTTTCACGGCGGAGAGCTTTCAGTCTCTGCATTGAATATTTGAAAGCTTCCTGCCCGGATTTCCCATGGCGAATCCTCCTCTGACTATTATCTCCTTAATGCAATGCGAACTGCGTCACTTTATCGATTATTACCAACATTTCCTAATGTCTTATCTCATCATTCCCTCTGGAATCATCTTCCACCCCTCATTTAAAGTGTTTGTCAACCTCCAAACTTCTTTCTAAAAATTTACAGAAAATATTTTTCAGTTTTAATTTTCCTGTTTCCTTTTCATCGCATTCCAAAAAATCTAATTTAAATGAAAATGAGAAAAGTTTTTTCATTAAGATCACCAAAAGGTAAGGTCGATCCCCCTGAGATTTTGCTCAATGAAAATAGTCGGATTGATGTTTACAGGGAATATCGGAAAAGAAAAAGTATGTGCGCCCAGTCCAGAATACTTCCCTATTCTCACTTTACTTGGCAGTGTCCATGTGTAAAGTAAGTATCCGTAGGATTTATTCTTACAGAGAGGATCCATTGGAAAGCATCCACCCGCCAGGATAAAACAGGAATGCGACAGTTATTGCCAGAGTTTGTAGTGTTCGTAACCAAACGAAAGCGTTATCCAATTTGAACGAGTCAACCTGTAAAGAAAGGGACACACTTTCTGCATTGCATGAAAGTTTTTTTAATGGAGGAACCACGGATCATTTCGAACGGAATAAAAATCATACGTCCTTGGAATGCGTAAAAAAATCCGATTTGGAGAAAAACCTCGAGATTGTAAAGCTTTTGCTTTCCTGAGATTCTTATGATCCTTTCTCTTTTTGCCCTTCTTCTTATTGCTTATGGATGAATTTGTTCCGAAAAAATCGTTTTTTTTGACATAGGAAAAAGTGGCCCATCAACCTTGAGATTGAAGTCAGCGCAGAAAGTGCTCGGATTTTAAGTCACAACTCACGTCCAGTTAAGAAACGTTTTCGTCGTAATGAACTTCAACATGAATTCAAGATTCGAGGATTTTCCGCACTAAAAACACCAGCTTTGTGAGGTACTCACTATGAGTAACGTTTGAAAGATTACGTTTCCTTTTGCAAAAATGGAGCGTAAAAAAACCAGAATTTTCTAGAGGAAAAACCCTTTGCATTTACCTGTCAGGTTTAGTGTATATTTTGGCGTAAATTGAAAAGCATTTTTCCCTTGGTTCACTTTGGCGCTTCAACCTTTGAATCTATAAATTATGCTAAATGGGCTCACTTATCTTACTCGCATTATGTTCCTCCTTTACATTATTTATCATTCTTTTTTCGTACCCAAGTTTTTGCCAGTCGACTTACCCGAGTATTGCGTTACTTTGTTTTCTTGAACATATTTTCACAAACAAAGACTGCTTCTCAAGCATTTTTGCTTCAACTATTTTGAAAATGGAAGAAAAATTGAAAAAAGTATGCCTGTTCTTTGCTCGCCTTGGTAAATCTGTGTAATAAATTCATCGCTGACTAAAGCGACTAAAGCCACCAATGCTACGGAAAATTCGGATGTGCTCGTCTTGCTTAGATTGAAAAGTGCTTGCAATGTGTCACTTGCAGTGTATCTCAAATCCATTTTTTGGATACATAATCGGGGGCTTTCTCCGTTCCCTTGAGCATGCCAAGGAAATTAAATGAAAAAAATGGGGTTGTCTGGCATGTGTCCCTTAACTCACCCCACTCCTGAGCAAAAAAGCAGATTGACTTTCACCATGGAACCAGGCAACAGAAATGCCAATATATTTCTGTGGGTGACGCCACGGAAAAAATAGCTTAAACGGGTATTTTACCATCATTTGTCACACGTTGACATTTGCACCGAGACATGGAGAAAACACTCGGGTGAAACATGTCAGAGTTTTCCAGCGAGTCAGAATAAAGTCGAGACATTTACAGACTTGTACGATTACGCACAAAGAAACATCCACTCGAAATACATATATACCAAAGCTTTTCAATAACCTTAAATTAAAAGTAGAACGGATGATAAGGATGAACAGCTGAAATTTCTAGCTACTTATTATAATTTGTTAAACTAGGAATAACCAGAAGCAAAATTGTCAATAGGGGCGTCATCATGCGATTAATATTTTATGAAAAAGAGTAATTTTCTATTTTTACCTTTTATTGCATCGTCAACATGAACATGAATCTGAAGAAAATCTAGGAGGATAAGTATCCCCGTATTCGTGGAAGACATAGTGTGGATAACAGGAAGACAATCACAAACTTTCAAAAGCCTGGAACAATGATTTTTCGCAAATTCTGCAAAGCCGGTTTTACTGGTTTTACTATCTTCATCATTGCAGAAGGTATTCATGAGATAGTCAGTTAATTGCAGCAATGGATACAAGCTATTTTCGAATTGAGGACTCATTTCTCATTTGTCAAGGATTTAACATTATTTGTTCATTTTACCCCAGCAGGAGCAGAATGAGTTCCTTGTGTTTGCGGTAAAGTGTCAAGCAACATAAAAGTGTGTCGGTGATGAAAGCACGGCGTCTTCTGTTAGCCTTTGAGTGAGCAACACTGACGTATTTTAAGAAAGGCCTATGAAGTCAGTTTTGCAAAGGAGAGGTAGTGCCTGCCTGGTGCCCAAGAAACTTTTCCATTTAGACCGTAAAATGTGAAGAAAGTTTTGGCTCCTTGTTTTGTGCTCGGACTCTTGTTCTATTCACTTTTGGAATTAAACTCACGTTCTGTTTCAAAAAATGTAGTTTCCACTTTTCTCTCTTTTCTCTTCGTTCTGCTCGGCTCCTACTCGAATTTGGTCTTTATCACACCCAAGAAAGGAACAAACTCCATTTTGTCCTTTAAAACTTGTTACTTTTCCTCAACTTGTAACCAACATGAAAAAAGAAGTGTGTCTTCATTAAAATCCACTTTGGCTCAAAAAGGGGGG
>JABASF010000835.1:0-31073 GCA_019776145.1 Harlomillsia oculata
ATCATCCACAGTTTTACTGTCAAACCAATTCTTCGTTACGTTTCCTATGAAATTCTGTAGCAAACATAAAGTCATTTCGTCAGTTATTTTTAACTACGAATCTCACACATCAATAAGACGTTCCGGTCTCTGGTACTTACCAAGAACTTCGGCTTCTTTCGAGGAACATTATCATGCTTCGTTAGAATCTGAAGTAAACTTCGCTGACCTGTCGTCAACGAGTTCCCAGCGCTGTTCAATGTGTTGTGAACGATATCCACCCATGCTTCTTGTTTCTTGGCACCTTTATTGTGACCCGCAGGTGGAGTCCAACCGACTGCACTGTATCTTTCAACTTCCGACAAACAGGATTTGTGACCATCATATTCATTAATTCTGTGAATTCAAAATCCCTCAAAATTATTCTTTATCTTTATTATATGTACACTTTTATTGTTTATATCAACAGTTGAATTGCTGAATCAATCGGTAAATAATAGATTCAAGTTATAAAGCTTACGAACCCAAAATCCTTATTGCAATCTATACAGGAAACTGATCTTGATCGACATCGACCCACGTGATTTTTAACTGCAGCTTTCTTCAAAGCATCTCCACACTCATTACATGTAAAAGTAACCATGTTTATTGAATTTGGCAAGATTACACTTTAAACAACTTGTCAAGAAAAAATTAATCGACGAGGTGCAGGCGTGCAGGACAGCAGGACCACAGGACAAGCATGTGCTGGCTGGGGCTCTCGTCTCGTGCTCTGCTCAGTCTCTGTCAGCTCTGTGCTCACGATAATTCCTCGTGCTCAGCTTTTAGCTCGCTCGTGTGTGTGTGCGTGCATTTGGAAAAGCGTGTAGAACGAACGAATGGTCGAATGGTGCAGAATTCATCCAACGTTAAACAACTTTTACAACTTTCATCACCATGTTGCATTTTTATTTACAAACACATCCTTTCACTTTTACCCGTTACAGTAAAAAACTATTGGCATTATGTGATTATTTCCTGTAATGATAATGATTACATGATCAGATTTTAGACGGGTACATATTTATCAGTGCTTATATTTAGTTGTAACTTGGTCAGCGGTCAGACGAGACGGTCCCCTTCCATGATGAACTGTCTTTCACTTTCTAGCAAATGAAATTCGTGATTTAAGTTTTGTCTTAATGGTTTCATTATGCTTGGCTCAAAATTGGGACGTTTAGGCCGAACTCGTGAATATTGAACCTCAACGTAGTCTTCAATTTGAGGTTCGGGATCTTTCAAACGAGATGACTGCTGCAGGGTTTTTGCATCCTCTGTCAGCTTTCCTTCCAATTTGGACATTTGTGAAGCATTTGCATGAATTGGAACAAGATTTTTGTAAATTCTTCCGGACTGAGGAACATTGAGAGTTTTATTAGCCTGTAGACAAACAAAGAATATCTTTATGTTAGTTATGACATACGGTTGTTTTTGTATAGTACGAAATAGAACTTGTTTACAATCCAAAAAACTTACTCGTTCAGTTACGATTTCTTGCTGCTTTTTATCACACCTAACAAATTCCTCAACCTCAGCTGGTAAATGTCGCAATTGATCTAAAGCACTATGGAGTGCACGGTTTGTGGCTCTACTGGAATTGAATTTGGGCTTTGAAAGATCTCTGTCAGTGGATGACCTCTTGGAAGAAGCATTCGATAAGATTGTAGCAGTAGTACTAGAGGAAGACGCCCTGTTACTTGGCACACGAGCACTGTGTGATCGCACCAATTTACTGGTTCCAGATGAGGAATCAAAACTTTTTCCGCTTCCGCTTCCTGGAGACAAAGCTAAACGAGCTGTTTTTTCCATCAACTCTTGACCGTAATCAACAACTTTGTAATCCAAACGTTTTCCAATGTCTCTGTCGTACTTCATGGAAGTTTTTACTTGCGTTCTCGGTGGTTGCGGAACTTCAGGAGCAATATGAGCTTTACTAACTCCAGTGGTAGGTCTTCTTCCCGAGTCGATTTTCGTCATTTTCGACTTGGACGACTTTTCTTTGTCACCAACTGAGGCCATTATAGTACGTGTCTGCCTTACTCCACTTTTCTCGTCCAAATGACGATACATCCAAGGAACTCGTACATTAAGGCACCCATTCTCAAAGGAAACAATAGGTACGCGTTGTTCTTGTTCATTTCCTACTGCCTGATTCATTTGAATTCGACATGGGACAAGATCGCTCATCGATGAGGAGCACGAAGGCATCATAATGAACCACGATTGTGGGAAACTAAGATAGGCGCTTTTATATCGACGTAAAACCTCGTACCACCTGGCACCCAAATAATATGCTTTATGGTGAAAAAATTCCACTATCGAAATGATGGTCGTATCGTTACATACATACAAGTCGAACAGTCGAAACGTGGAAAGTCGAAAGGACCTGAAAGGAAAATGAGAAATCAAAGTCACAGTCAGTCAAAAATCCCACGGTGTGATTTTGTGAAAGAATAAAGAAATTCTGAGCATTTTTACTGTTACTACTGTTTCTTACTCTGCCAAATGAGTAAATATAGTGACCTTTTGAGGTTCTAGTCAGGTTCTAGCGTGTTTCCGTGCCACAGTCACATGTCATTTTCCTGTCATCTGGACAATCACGGACAATCGCATGACAAATGTACACCTACAAGAAACGCCAATAAAACGACAGAAATATTAAATCAATGTAATGATTTCTTTTCGCACAGGCACACTGACACAGGAAAGTTGTACAACGAATAAAAGCACATTTCCACAATATCTGCTACACTTACCTTGAATTGAACACTAAAATAAAACGTTCACGAAACAAACTCAGTTAACAATTTTAAATTAACTTTCTTGGATAATGCCTTCGATGACTTCAACGACCATCGCTTTTTCTTGTATTACTTGTAGTATTCACAGGAAAGGAGCCAAAATGTAAAACACGCGCATTTTCTCACATGCTCAGTATAGATCCTTTTAACACACGGACACTTCGTGCAAGATTACAACTTACAACGGTACAAGACGAAGACAGAAGACACGCCAAATCTTCTAATCGGATTAATTTACTAGTTTAATTATTTTAGTGACACTAAATTATTTGTTTCTGTCGTGTTTGAAAATATTATAGTGAAGACAATGTCGAGATTACCAGAGGAAACGTTGGATCAGATAGAGCGGATGCAAGAATCCTTAGGGGACGTCAATAAAATGTTCCAGGCATTGAATGGTGTTGATTACGACGAACTTACGAAGAAGGTAATTATTCCGAATTGGAATTAACCAAATAATTTTACTTTTGTTCTAGTTTAATATGATTAAAAGTGACTAACAAACTTATTTTTGTCAGATGACACCTCTGGATAGAGCCAAGTATGACTTGACGATTTTATATGCTGTCAATTCGTTGTTTTGGAGTGAGTATTAATAATATTCACGGTTTATACACGGTTGTTGTTGTTACGATCAGTAATTGGTTTTAACGGGATTGATTTTGTGTTCAATATATAGTGTACATTAGAAGTTTAGGAGAAGATCCGCAAAAGCACGGTGTGAAACAGGAGTTGGATCGAATTCGTGAACAAATGCTAAGGTTGAAACAAATTACGGACAATCGGAATCGGAAAAGGTCCAGGTTAGACAAGGATGCAGCTGGAAGGATGATTCGTCACGAGCTGTGGATGCCGAACACAAAGAAAATCTTTCCAGAAGCAGATGAAGACTGGGAGGCTGATTTGGCGGATTCCAATAATCCAGCTAAGAAAACGGAAGCTGAAGAAAGCTCGGATTCTTCCAACAATGTCAACGATGATGAAGTGCAGATGGATACTGACACTTCACAATCAGAGGATCAGGTGGCTACTGCAGCTACAGCTACACCCGAGGTCAAATCTGCATTAGTTGATCTAAGTTCCGATTCCAGCGATTCTGATTGATTAAACTCTGATTCTAGTGATTCTGATGGATTTTGTACACATGAAACCTCAAAAAGTGTGATTTCCTTACGGTCGGTTGTGTCGAATGAACTTTTAATTTTACTATTTATCAAGTGCTTCCTTTTCTTGATTTTATTTCTTTTGGTACAACTTTTAATTCAAAAATATTGAGTACGTTTACAATAAATCTCGTTTTACTTGTTATTGTCAAACATGTTCAGAATCAGAATGTTATCCTTATTAAGCATAAGGAATTTTACCACTAAGCTTTCTACAGTACTTCGCCCGTTTTTCAACATTTGACGTTTCATGGAAACTTGGAAATGATCGTTTGTTCCTTTTTCGATACGTCGAGTGCATATTTTTCGTGACCTATATTCAATAAAGTAGTGATGTTTATTGTTCTTATTAGAAAAGATAAGAGAAAGCACCATGTAGAATCATTAATCGATATTCGATATACCTTGCACTTCCAGAGACACTTTCGGTAGGACTGCTCCAAAGATCAAGTTTAATTCTTTTTCCTTCTTGATTCCACATACCACCGAACACTTCTAAGAAATCGGGTTCAATAACAAAATCGCCAAAGAACGGTGAATAATGAAAACTTCCTCTTCCACGAATTGTGTCAATGATTTTGTTAAAAATCATTTCTCCTGGTGCAGATGGCCACTCCAATTGTAACAATACAAGAAGGTGACCACAGAATCGATCGTCAAAAGATGTAATTTCCAACGATTCCTAATATAATTGTCATAAATCGAAAATTATTATAGAATTCTACCAATGCAGTGCTTTTGCACTAATAATACCCATTAAACTTACATAAAGACAGTAAATCAATATATTTGTAGCGTAAGAAATCAACTCGGATCGATTTTGTGACAAAAAATGAACCCGCCGTTGAATAGTATGCTGTTCATTAGATTTCCAAATAAGGTTACAGTTAAAAAACGAATAGTCTTCATTGCGTTCATTTGAGTGAACATTTGCAGATTCATCTCCGTCTCGTTGGGCAAGATCGCTAATACCTTTCAGTGCCAATTTTGCTGCAGTCTGCATAATGCATAAAAACGGTTATATAGTAATCGCCTTTGCCTTTGAATAAATAGAAAATTAATAGGAAATTAATAAACCTTATAGTTATTCATGGAGCAATTTAATGAGGCCTGTTTAAGTGTGTGCAGTGACGACAGTGACTGATCCGGATGAAGTTGATCACCACTGTATGTTCGAAAGTCTGAAGAAAATTCTTGAAAGACTTCCCATTTGTCAATATTCAGAGGTTTCATGGCATTTATAATACTAAAGAATTCCTTTTCCATTTTCCCACGTTTGCATGAGTGAATCCTTTGCCAAATCTTCGACGCAGTGCTAAAATGTTTTACCACTTGCGATTCATTTTCTTTTACACTCCTGCAACTTGATACGGTTGTCAATACGGGTAAACTTGGATCAATTATTTTATTTCTTCCATGTCCTGGAGTGAAAACCTCTACCAACATCAACTGAGATTTCTCACCTATAAAAGCAGATAAATTCTTAAAACCAGGATCAGGATGCAAAAAACGTGAGGTTTACGTATTGAGAAATGAGCCACAAGACGAGAGTATCAAACATACCAAAAGTTGATGAAGAGCAGTCCCGAATCAAATCATGATAGGTAACTACACACTTGAGAAAGATGACAACAGTTATAAATGCAAGCTCCAATGAGGAGTATCGACCTCTACGCTTATAAGCATCTTGCAACGCTTGATAAAGAGTTTCCACGTCTTGTGGTTGTGATTGTGACCCACTGAAAAAAGGACAGATATCCCACGACATAATGGTTCCAATACTGTCGACTGCGCTAAATAACATCTTCCATCTGCAAGAATCATACGAATAAGATATTAAATAAATGTTGACATTAAATGGTATCTAATATCTAATATCCAGTTTGCAACGACATTACCTTTCAGAACTGTCGAGCGCATTTGAGTCGCTTGGTACTAGAACATAGTACTCGACGCATTGGTAAAGAAGACTGATCAAACTTGGTGAGTTTGCTATAGACTTTCCGAGTCGCACAACAGCAGGAACTAATTCGACAACAAAAAGCTTACGAAATGTAGAATGCACATCGTTTTCGCAAGCCAACAGAGTGAATAACAAATCCGAGCCATGTACGTTGATTGTGTCCGGAAATAACTGAACTAGTAACAGCATAAATTGACATTTCTCAAAGTGTACGTCAGTGTGTTCAGTCCTTTGCATTAGGATTTCCATTTGGACATCTAAAAAAAGGCAAACGTCAAGCGTACGCAATACGACCATTAGTGTCGATTCAAAATTGTACAATGACAGCAATCTAAATCACTTACTTTTACGCAATGCAGTGAATATTTTGTACAAGAATTGCTGTTCATCCGTCTCGTTTTTCGTCATATGAATACTACGGACTGCATCTGCCATTCGACCCACCTCACCCTTCATATCGATTAAAAATTGAACGAATCTATATGAATATAACATACACTTTCAAAATATAATAACTTTCAAAACGATTAAAAGTCTAAATCGTAAAAATCTTATAATAAAGGTCTTACAATAATTCAAAGCACTGAGCTGCTCCATCAACATTTTCGAGACGTTTCTCCAGTTCGTACGATTGAAACTAAACAAGCACATATTTATACAGCATTAAAATTTTAAATCATGATTTCTAGTTTAAAATGGATTACAGAGACAAAGTTCTCACGTGAATTTGAAAGCAGTTCGGGAGTAATGATCGCCCGGTGAGCAACCACGATTTGGCCGCGTACGAACTGGATTCTTCCACTTGTTTTGATTGTTGAATGAAATAAGACACCGTCGCTTGCTCATTCGAATTCATGGTTGTCTAACTTACAGTTTACACTTAAAATGTTTTAAATCTCAAATTAAACTTTTCTCCACGATGAAAAACTTCATTTGCCGGCTTTACGTAACGTACAACAACGGTACAACTAAACAACTGAAGCTACAACCGAAGAGCAATTCATGCGGCGGGCGGAGCACAAAGCACAATGCTGCATGCTGCTCTGCTGATGGCTGGTCGTGCTGCTGGTCTGCTGGTTCAACAATCAATCGAGAAATCTGAGAATTGGAGTAATTGGACTATTTTTGGAGGATTTGATTTGCGGGACCGAACTGATTATAGCTTTCAGCATACCCAAAACACAACTTGATCGAATCCTAATCCATGTAACTTTTTTTAAAAAATAATATACACTTTTCCCAGCCTTTTTGTTGAATGTTGACAAGTTGACACATCCTCATCATGACATCATTGTTGCATGATAATTGATAATCTTAAAAACGACGACCCAAAAGAAAACGCTTTTGGTCGGTGTTGGTATAAAAGATGCAAGTTAACCCTGGGCCCTGGGCTAATCGCTAATGTCGCTGTCCTTATCGTTGTCAGTTGTGAATGAATTGAATATAATGATCATGAGCTAATCCCGAACGACAATAAAAGGTATAGTATTATATATGTATTAATTACTAGTGTCGACAAAGATATTCCGGTTTGCAATTGTTACTTTGCTACGTACTCTTATTCTTTAGCATTTTGGACATATTTGGTTCACGGTCCTGGTTGTAAGGTCAACTTTAGAGCCTTTAGAGTTACTATTATATTACGATGACCAATAGTGTCAGTTAACTAGGAACGCTGGCGAACACGATGGGGACAAACAACAAAGGAGAGCCAGGACTCAGGTTCAGGAGTCAGGACAACAATTCCAGACGTGTGCTTTCCGTCTCATTTCCATAATGACGATGGGCGTGCGGCATATAATTAGCAGTAGTGCACAAATAATGGAAGTGGAGTTCACCTTGATTGGATTGAAATGAAACTCAATGCATTGTGATTCGATATTGCTGACAATAAATATGTGACAATTGACAATACATTTGTATCCTACAAATGTGTAATTTGACTTTTTTGTTACCGACTGCGTTGGATACTGTTCTGACGCAGAGTTTGTCAATTCAGGTAGGAAGCATTGATATTGTTTCCAGGTCCATCGTATAATGAATAATGCGAGCTAGTTGACTCATTCCAAAACGTTTCTTCCAGTAACACAATCAGGATGAAAACACATTTTATTGAATTCTCACTGCTAGATTTCCCAGTAAAGTCAACAATGACAATGACAATGCAAAAGACTGGTGTATATCCCGAATTGAACAGAAATGAGTCCAAGGTTCGTTTATTTCATGATTTGATTAATACGAACATTACATTCAACGCAATGACAGCGACCAATTTGGTTCCATTTCCTTAAATGTCAGCTTCCGTCACAACTCATGAATTTTTCTTCACAATAACATTATCTGAATTGCACCAAAGTGCTAATTGTCGCTGAGAATGACGCGATTGACCTGTGCTGACAAAAGTGATAAAACATTGTGTACCTCAATACCAACCGCCTACTTTTCTCCTTGTCGTTAGAGAGTCGAGGCTATAGAATCGATTTCGCTTTCTATAAAACTGGCCAGAGCCACGCCAGTTGAAACTGATCAAGACTTTTTCTGATTATTATCCTTTTTATTAAACCCAAGAATCGATACAAGCACTCACAATGAGATTTTCGACTATATTAATATTTGGCATCTTGTGCTTTCACAACGTAAGAAATGGTGAAAGCAATACTGTCAACTTTGGGGAAAACATCCTTGTTGAAAGTAGCGGCGACAATCAGAGTGAAAGCGACAACAGCAGCGCTTCATTTCCCCGGTATGGACTTTTGGCCAACCAATTAGGTAAATAAAAAATGTGTTTTACACAATTATGTTTACTAGAGTTATGTACTAGAGTAATTGGGATGCACAGCCCTAAACCGTTATTTTGCTAATGTAAGGTATTCCACCAGTGCCCGGCGTCGTGTCAAATTCCGCGTTCAGTTCTAACACTCACTATCCAATTGTTACTAAACCACCAAGTAAACCAGTCGAATCTTCTGAAAACTCAGTTTACCCTGTAGCAACAAATCTGGATACCGATAAATCGCAACCAAAACCACAAGCAATTCAGACAACTAACTGTGAGTGTACTACCGTAGAAAACTGTGGTGATGGAGCTGGACCCATTGATCCTCGAATTGTCAACAGGGTAATAATGTGACTAATGCCTTTATTTCCCAAACATTGCCGTTTATTCTTCTGGTTGCTAACGATGAGTTTTTGAAATATAGCCGGTTTCATGTCCTGATGGTCAAAAACTATGTTGTAATGTCATCAACACGATTAAAGGATGTGGTATAGGTCAAACTATTCCCGTCCCTGGAGTGTACCCTACGTTCAACCAAGCAAATTTTGGTGAGTATCCTTGGATGTCCGTGATTCTTACGAATGACAACAGATATCTTGGGGCAGGAGCATTGATTGACAAATGGAATGTCATTACTGCGGCTCATAAAGTGGCCACGAGGTAAACAACTAAACAAGCCCATTAAAACGATTACCTCTGTCGGAAATCCAAAATAATGGCCACGCGGCTCACGACTTATGATTTGCACTTTGTAATTTTTGTTATGAATTATGACTCTTATTATGACAGACCCGGGATGAAAGTTCGTTTTGGTGAATGGGACACGAACACTGACATTGAGCCTTACAAATTCGTAGAAATCGCAGTTGAGCAAGTTGTTGTTCATGCAGAATTCAACAATGTCAATCTGTACAATGACATTGCGATTTTGCGACTAGCTGAGCCTCTTGACATCGGGGCTTACCCTCATATCAATTCTGTTTGCATGCCACAACAAGGGCAAACGTTTTCGCAATTCAAACAGTAAACAAAAATAATGCTTGAACATTATCTTTGACTGTTAGCTTTACATTCTAAACAACTGTTAAAATGTCAATTCATTGTACGCAGATGCTGGGTTGCTGGATTTGGAACTGATGCATTCTCAACTGGGAAATATTCTACAATTATGCGACAAGTAGATTTGCCCATTGTAGACAGCAATGAATGTGAGCAAAAGTTCCGACAAACACGGCTCGGAAGATCATTCAGTTTGAACAAGAAAAGTTTCATTTGCGCTGGAGGCGTTCCTGGAAAAGATGCATGCACTGGAGACGGCGGATCACCATTAGTTTGCAAGACCGGTGATCATTACACAGTCGTCGGTTTGGTTGCGTGGGGCATTGGATGTGCAGACAAAGGAGTTCCCGGAGCTTATGTCCAAGTTTCTAATTACGTCTCCTGGATTGACAGGAATAAGAAAAAGTAGCTACATTAAAGTAATAATAATTCGCCTATTCTACAATAAATTATACTTCAAAGTAACGTATAAGTAGACTATCACAATCACAATCAGAAAATAAAGTCACAATTTACACTCGAAATAAAAGCCGATTACTAATGTTTGTAGCATAACTTACTATATTATATAATGCATATAACCATTCCGTGGGGTTTAACCGTTTAACGAGTTCAAGGACACCTTGATTTGTTTCCAGGGTACCTTGACAACTACAGTCAGTTATAACTGACTGTAGTTGTCAAGGTACCCTGATTTGTTTCCATAGATTGATTCAATCATCTCCACTCTATTATATGAATATTTCGATGAATGATGACAATGCGGAACAGATTGACAACTTGTACTTGGCTCTTCGTTGACATGCTCTTCTTGAATTGAACAATGGTCCGTGAAGAACCTACTCATTCTTCGTCTGGATTTTTTTCATCACTCATCCACAACGGCTCGTACTCTTGGCAGTATTTGTCGTCTTTGGACAATGTCGTGTATTTATTGACTCTCCCATTATCCGCAGTCGTAATGAGAACAAATTATTAACTGATGATGATTTAGTAACTCTTTAGATTACGTTTTCAATACATCAAATAATATATTTGAATTTGAAGGTTACTGAAGTATGGCACACGTATCACCTCTTGCTAGGAGCTTTTAACTTGTGCCTCATCCTTAAACTTTTCGGTCACCCGATTCGACCTCTTGGAGATCCAAATACACGACGGCATGCTGCCACCATCAAATACTTTGTTGGCTATTTCTGCCTTTGGCTTGCATGTTCATGCGACAAGGAGATTCGGGAACCCCAATTGGCCATTTGGGGGTTGGGAATGTCTTTACTGGCAGTGAGTAACAATTTCTAACTACAAGTCAAATTACAATAAAAGCTTTGATTAATTGACTCATGTCCTCACTTTATATCAGAATGGCATAACGTACGTGGCTTCCTTCTGCATCATGGAAGTGTGTGCCGTAATCCACGATGCCAATGAGAATGAGAATAAGAAAAGTTTCCTAGCGAATGTCACGGATTACTTGCACTGTGTCGGCGCTTTAACACTCCTTCATTTAGTATGCTTAGCCGTCAGATTTGGAACAACATTCAAAACTCTCGTTTTAACTGAGTTTTAACTATAGTCATAAGGTTGTATTATCCTACGTATAATTTATAGGATTCTAAAGAATCCATGCAAAATTGTTTTCTGTTTCTGAGTATATGAACCTCTCATTTTGGATGAACTACCCGTGTAGTTATAAAATGTGTAAATGTTGGAAACTTTTATGAAGAAACTTGAAAAGCATGAGTTTTGTGAGTATGCAGCACCTATTTGACTTTTGATTTGATTTTGGTGATTGTCATTTGTCGAGTGTCAAGGAAGTGTCGAATGTCAACGCAATAATGTAGTCTAATGTTACTGATGTCGTTACGGATCAGTTTCAACGTATCTATTGAGATTTCTCAATTTGACACTGGGTCTTCCATAGCTAATTATAATGTCGTAATTGTAATATATAAAATATAATGCCACCTTTTGATAACTTATACAGTGAACAATATTGAAGTGACTAAATTGCTCAGCATCGTGAAGAGCAGTTTTCCCATCAAGATTAGCCAATTCTAATGGTTCTTGTCCATCTTCAATCAAATATCTGAGAATGTCAACATGCCCAAACAGAGCACTAATGTGCAATCCCGAACCCCGGACTTCTTTCTAACAAGCTGATTGATTTCAAAATTCAAAGGGTTCACTTTTTACATTTAAATCTTGCCGATAAGTCAGTTGTTTCACTTTGCTCAGATTTTCGCTTTGAATACCCCGTAGAAGTTCATGTTCCTTACATCTGTCCTATATTATGATTAATTATGACGGTTTGCGTTACAAAGTACAAAAAATGTATCGTCATGTGGAATAGTGGAATAATGTAGCATTAGATTATAGGTAGATTCTGTGATGGCCTTCCTTGAGTGAACTGGGTATGGGTTGAGTATTTTAAGAGAAACCTTTTGGATTGGTGGATTATGGGGCCTTGGAACGAAAGGGATTAACAAAAATCATTAACAAATCATTATCATTAACAAAAATCCCCAAAGTACTCAACACAGAGGGAGGATTCCTAAGCCACCCTTATAAGGATATATAGGTTAAATATTTGTCTAAATGTACATAGTTGACATTTGACATAAATAGCAAAGCAAATGCAAAGATGCCATGGATTGCATATTGGACTGTCATGAAGAATTCCGAAATGCATTGAATGCATTTGCATTCAGAACTAACACTATACTTCATCAAAGCTGGATGACGTGACACTCCATTGAAATAAATTAGAAACAGAGCATTCTAATTCTACAGTTCATAGCTGTTTTTTTCGAAAATATCAAATATGGCCGAAATGGGAACAACGGTCAAAGAAGTAAATTCCATTATCAATCCCTCAGCGACGTTTGCTTTCCAGCAAAAACTGCCCATACAATTGTCATCTGAATATTTAAACAAGTCAAATTACCCCAATATTATCCCAAGCTGTTGTGCACGCAGCATTGGTTGGCTTTGTGCACTTTTAGCTAGCATTGCATTTTCTATGTCCACGCTTGTTATCAAACTCCTACAAAATTACGATCCTTATTCTGTGGCTCTTTGGAAATTCCAAGGAATTCTGTGGCCATCATTGGTCATCTTCATTTGCACACTATGTATTCGAAAGGATTCTGTGATCAGTTCTATTTGGCCCCTTACCGAGAAACTCAAACGGAGAACCCTGAGTCTACTTTTGGTAAGCTTGGACAAGTGATTCTTCTATCAAAAAATGAATGTAAACTGGCTATTGTCAATTGTTCTACTTATTAATGATGATTTGATGATGATGATATACTTGCAGTTGCGTGGGTTTCTGGGATGTGGTGGAATGTTTCTCCACTTTTACTCTTTGAAATTCCTGGATATTGGTGACGTCACCATTATTGGTTCCAGTACCCCAGTCTTTGTTTCTCTTCTGGCTTCCATTTTCCTTGGAGAAAAGTTTGGGTTTGCTAATTTGGCTATATCTCTTCTGACCGTACTCGGTGTTGGCATTATTGCAAGACCACCGATGTTCACGAGAACCGCAGTTGTTAATTACAATACGCTGGTAAATAAATTAACGTATAGTATAGCATTGATGGAAAACAAAACCATTTTACAAGTTTACAACATTCCTTTATGTCAACAGATAGGAACGGGTCTCGTAACTATTTGCGTTTGCATCTACTCTGTAAACATTGTCATCGTTAGAAGCCGTCGGAAGGTCCATTCATCGGTCATCTTGCTCACTTTTGCAGTTTGGGGAACTTTGGAGTGTTTAATTCTTCAGGGACTGAACAACGATTTTGAAATCCCAAAAAGTAAAAATGACTGGGTTTTGGCTGCCTCATTGGCAGGATTGACGTTCATTGGTCAGAATTTCATCACTCTAGCATTGAAATTCGAACAAGCTGGACCAGTTAGTATATTCCGTACTAGTGACATTGTTTTTGCGTTTGTGTGGCAGTTTATATTTCTTGGAGTTTCCCCGGACCATTTTAGCATTATTGGTGCAATGATTGTAGTTACTGGAGTAATTTTGATAACCATCAAAGAATGAAGATTTCAAGAAAGTACAATAATATTAAGCTTTTATTCGTTTTTAAAATTCGTTCCGAGTTACTAATTCAGCACAGTTGTCTAATATTTCTAAAATCTTATTACGTAAATGTCCGAAAAGCGTACAGCACAACCGTGTTCATGTTCAGTTGTACTGTTGTACAAGTTGTAATACAAGATGATGTTGTTATAATGTAACCAGCGTATTTCTGCGAATAAACAATAGTAATTCTCTAATAACACAAACAAACGTAAGCGTAAAGCTGAATCTACAGTTTTGATTAGTTTCGTAATTTCGTAGCACAAATGCGATAACAATTAAATGCAATGATAACAATCGCAATTAAAATAAAATAAACCGAGTCATTTATGACCATTAGACATTTCCATGTGTTTCACATGATCTTTTGAGCAATGCACAAGCATTTCCAAAATTTTATGCTCGTTTTTAAAAAGCTGAAGAAGCATCTGAGAAGCATTAGACAATTCTTCTTCTGAATTGTCTACGTGGCCAAAAATATTTTTCACTGTAGTTATCATTGATTTTTCCGCAGAAGATAACAACAATTCAAATCGTGTAGCAAGGAATTTCCAGCATTGCACTGTGGTTTCCTTAAGAAATTCCAAATCTTCAAGATTTGCTTCAATCTTCTCCAGAAGTTCTATGAAATAGCATAATGTACATTAATAACATGATTAGATACTTGATTAACTTGATGCAGTTCACAATGCAGTACAGTATTAGTACCTTTGTCTGCCAAGAACACACGCAAAAATGCAGTCAGATTTTTGTACGACGATGAAGACAATCTTTCTGGTTTTACATTGAACGTCATTTGGCACTGCAACCCAAGATGCCCCAAGATAGCTTTCTTTCGAGTGTGAAGAGGATCGTTGATGCTGATTCCTAGCTCTAAAGAATACGAATCATCCCGGTGACTTCGCGGAACAAACCCGTTGTGAACAACGAATTCCACCGAACTCCGGCGTCCATAATAAATTTTGAATTCACTGTCGGCTTCATAATCCTGGCTTGCGTAGCAAATGAGCTTATTTTCTTCATCACTATAGTCCGTCGATAATACTTCAGTTTCAGCATGATTGCACATGTCCCACAGGGGAATTAGACTTAAAGTCTCTTCAATATTTCCACTACATGGAATATGATTAATTCGTGTCGTGACTGCAGAAACCGCCCATCTAAATTACAAAAGAATTCGTCATAGATAATGACAAAGAAATATAGTGAAGTACATAGTAAACATCTAATTCTAATGATATAATTTTGAGATTCATACATGTATCTGCTGAATGTAAAGCAACTCTTCAAGTTTCGACTGGCCGAGTCCGTGGCTTTCTACAAACAGAAAACAATGTACATTTTAGAAATCTGACTGCTATGAATTTATGAATGAAGTTTAACTAACAATAAGACGTAACAAGACAAACATAATCGCATGTTACTCACTTTAAACTTGATGTGAAAGTAAGCATACTGACGGGTAACGTTGCGATACATTCTCAGTGCCTCACCTATATAAATGAGAAGACAGAGCAGTGAATCAATTTTATCTCAATAAACCAGATGCGCTAATTAATAAATTACAATTGTCAGCAAGCAAAATGCAAAATGCAAAACTCAAAACTCAAACAAATAACACATCATAGTGTTAATAGTGAATAGTAATAAAGTTCTAAGTTATAATTAGAGGATAGGTCGGAAAGGTTCAACTCACGAAAACAATTTTGTGACTGTTTCATAAGAGTCATCTCGTTCTTCGTGAAGTAGAGCACAGTGTCAAACTTCGTTGGGAGGACATCAATGTAAGGGGCCCAGAAGGACTGCTGATTCACAAACTTTTCATGAACCAAGAAAATTGCCAGCAAAACATTTTCCATAGTAGTCAACAAAGGATCCTTTTCGACAAGGAGTTCTGTTTTTTGAGGGCAAATGAAGAAAGGAAACACACCACACAAAAAAGGAAACAAACATCCAGCAAAGATTATTACAAGATCAACAATCCGCAATTGCCAATGGCCAATTCGAATAGTACAATGAATGAATTGAGTGAGTAATTAGGGTACAAATGATAGTCTTACTAATTTTGGAAGCACGTGCTTTATCAGAGGTGAGGATAATAGATTTGGGAACTGTAAAGACCAAATCGCCAGTTTGCAAGGGAACTTTGGTTTGCAAACCAAATCCAGTGCGACCAGTGCGAATAATGTCTACCTTTTCAAAATTCACTCCATTTTCCGTCAACCATGATTTGAAAGCTGAGAAGTTAGACAATCGTCGCTCATCATCTGAACCAGCAGGAGATATTAAATTGGAATCATCTGGAAATGACGAATTTCGATTCAATTCTTTCTCTTCAATTTTAGTTATCAGGTCATGTAGACGACAATAATGATCCCATTCCCATTTCAATCCGGGAGTTTCGTGAAAGTTTTGACTAGCTTCTGCAATTTCAAATCAAACCAACAAAATATAGTAACTGTAACTTAAAGACATAATATTTCTATTGATTGTACATCGAATTAGTAAACTTACCCTGTAATAGCGAGTCAACCAGCGAATCTAAAGGTATTTTTCCACCCATTTTGCAACTGAATAAACTATACAGTAACTTCCCAGTTCAAAATAACAAACTGTTTACGTTAAAAATATGAATAATATACAAAAATTAAAACATTTTCCATACACTAAATTGCTAAACAAATCTAAAAAGTGTAGTGAGCCTTAAAAACACATGATTTGAAGTGCGTGTGAAAATGTTCAAAAGTGCAGGGTAGAATTTGCCTCGTTATTCGACTTTGAGAGTCCACACTTCACACCAAAAGATGGAAAGAAAGTTGAGACAGTTTCGCCGTCAACCAAAGCCAAATCACCGTTCCTTCCTCAAAACATTATTTCTAGAGTTAATGCATGATTTTTTTTTCAAAATTGTTATGTCTAAGTCTAAACGGTAATATAGCAATTTCGACCGGTTTGGGATCCGTGCCAAAACACAGGAACATGGAGGAATATAAGCAAAAATCTAAATCTGGATAATGCGAAAGTTACACTAATAATATTCCATCTTCATCTTCAGTTTCCTCATCTTCCTCATCTTCCTTGTGGAAACATGGGAATGCATACAGTCATGCATGCCAGGAAAAATAAATGAAACTGACAGGAGACTTTTTTCAAAAAAAGTTTTGGAATGAATTTCTAAAATTGACTTTTTGGCAAGAGACCATAAAGATTGCGTTATGGATATATATATACCAAGTTGCATTTTTGGTGTTCATGATGATGATGATACTACAGTTTATTTTTGTGCGTGGATGAAGTAATGTAAACGCATCTTCCGACTTAGGCACATCATGTGATGCTCTTGACATCTGACAGTAACATTTGTGACGTCAAATTATTAGCATGCCAAGCTATTATATGATAACATGGTAAATGATAAGACGACACAGACACATGGAAAGTGAAAGTCATCTTTATATGTTCGAGAATGAACAACTGCATAAGAACTACTTTTTTCTGCTGAATGTGCAGAAACGTACATATTTTAAAATATAATAAAATGTCCAACTTTTACGAGTATATTTTTTTCGTTTTGTCTTTATGAGTCAATAAATGTTTGTATGATTGGGAAAAAGTTTGGGTTTCGCGTTGGTCAGCAAAAAAGCTGTCCAAATGTATGAACGGACGTGCTATAGGTTGTAGGACGAAAATATCACTGTAAAAATTTTAAGTCTGGAGACTCCGGACTCCGGATGTACGTTTTATGACTATTGTTAAATTTCGTGCGTCGTCGTCTGGTTTTCCCTGTGCCCTTTCGCCTTTCCCAAGAACCAAAATGATTATTCACGGGTTGTTCATGTTTAAAACACTAACTTTCTACAATATAACAGCTGGGTCAACATTTTTAAGCATAAAAGCATACCATGAAATCTAAGATCATAACCAAGAAACCATAAAATTCGATCACTGCTGCGTTGTAGTAAAAGAGGTCATAAATAAACAAGCTGAGAAACGCCAATATATAAGCATATTGAAACGGGATTCCATGAGTTTGTCATTGTATAATTGTAATGAACATTGATTTAAAATGTTTCCAGGAACGAAATGGTTGGGCTTAATACTTCATCAAACATTGATGAAGAAATCATTCGAATGTCATATAAATATGATGCCACAAGGATAAGTGGCATTGAATGCATGAGTTCTTTTGATGCACTGGTGTGTCTCAAAGTCTCAAGTTAAACCGAAAGTGAAAATACTGCAATGTTTGCTCTTCTAACGTAATGCATTTGATGAGATTGATCTCGGAACGTGCTCCGCTACCCCATCTTGGTTTTTGAACAAAGGATGTCGAAATAATAAACGAAATAGGAATCGTATAAACCATCCTCCCCAGACACGTCCATATTTCGTTTTGCATTCGATTCATTCTGGAATGTACATCCAAAAAAGTTCCATTTTCGAATCGACCTGGAGTGCGGAAAGTTAGCTCAAGTGGCTGGATGTTTTCCCTGTTTTCTGGAGGATGTGTGATGCTGCACAAAGTCATAACTCTGTTTGGGTGCTGTGCTGATATGGGAGATTGGTTCGGAGCGTGACTAGAGAGAAGAGTGGAGGATTCTCACTGTTCTCTTCTTCCTTTCACATCTTTCACATCACATCACACCTTACCTTGAGTACAAAATGCCTTTTGCGGTAGTAAGAGCAGAAGCAACGAGCAGGGAAGCTCCAAAAAAGTTCCAGTAGTTCCAGTAGGGAAAAAAACATGTAAAAGGAAAAGGAATAGTATGGATTTTGCTTGCTGAATACTTATTATTACAGAGAGGAGTTGTGCCTTAGTTCCCGTTCCCGTTCCCGCCGATACGATGATGTTGCTAAAGCAAGAAAATGCTCCCACACACGTTCATACATTCCAAATGGGAAAAGAAGACTTTGAGGCCGAGACGGAATCACGTCTTTGGAATACACAAAGAAGTGTGTGTCCGTGGTAGTTGATGGTCTTTGCGTGGAAACGTGGGGAGAAATGGGACGTTTTGTATGTGTTGAGTGTGTCGAGAAAGGAGAAAGAAAAAGGAAGAACGTTTTTTGGAAAGATGCAGCTTCCCATTTCCCATGGACCTTCTGAGATGATGAGGATGCGACGCTATTGATCGTGTAGGACCGAAAACCGAAACCTTCTACAACCGTGCTGCCATGTCCCAAAGACATGAGAAGGGTCCACGTTTTCTCCAGTTTCAGGGGCGATCCTTCCATATCTTTTCTGTTAACCCATGTTAACCAATTCCCAACTATACCCAAAAAAGACCTGTAAAAGTAAAACTCTGGAACCTGGAACTGGAAGATTCGACTGGAACGAGTGGTACAAGTACATAGTATGTACAATGAGAAATGCGCCCGCCTTACCTTCTCTCACTCTCAAGTAGTAAAGTTTCCTTGTGGAAGTTGGGTTTGGAAAGCATGGGGTTTCAGGTTTCAGTCATTCGAATCTTCCAGTTCCAGTCTTCCAGTAGTAAAGTTTTAGAAGGCTAGTTAGCCCTATGCTGGAGAGATTCCAGTCTTCCAGTTCCAGTGTTCCAGTCATAGTCCAGCCGAGGACTCGACACAGCACTCGATGCTGCAATGGTGACGACGACGTCACTCTTGTATAAATATCTTTGGTGAACGGCTCCTTTCTCTCGGGCCACGGGCACTATCAAATACGAGCAAGAGCAAGAGCATTTTTCTTTTTTTACTACATTTACGTTTGCTGCTTTGCTCTTCCCTTCCTTTCCTCTTTTGCTTCTCCGAATCTACCATCTGCCCTGTTACTTCATTTTTTATAAATGCATTTCTCATTTACCTCCTTCGTTGACAAAAGAAAAGAAAGGATTCCACCAAGCAAGTACCTTTACACGCTTGGCAAACTATAGAAGCATTCGTGAAGCACATTACATTCCTCTTTTCTACCTGTACTGTCTTGTCTTTTGGACCGCTTCTTACCTGTCCTTATGTTGTAAAAATAAAGATTTATTTTTGGATGTGTACTCTAATGAAGTCATATCTAAATTAGCACTTAAATACCCATTATCAACACTTAGTTTTATTACACACAGTTAGCCAATGACAAATTACACCTGTCGTACGTACTTAAACGATACAAAATGCTCAGTTCCATATTCTATATGCGTTTGCATTGCAATTACAACTGTTACGAACAAGCCAAAAGCGAACGCAGCTTCACAATAAAGTGAGAGGAAGAAGCTAAAAAAGTATATAGAATTAATTGTTGGAGGGAACGGGGAAGACTTTCTTTCGTCTCGTCTGTTGTTACCTAGTCGTTGTTATATTTGTCGGGTAATTGTATCTTTTTGGAAGTTGGCAGTTGCACCCATGGTTCCATGTGGATGTGGAGGATGTAATAGTATTTGGTATGTGAGTCGTCGTTTTCTGGCTCACCTTCAAATATTTCTTCATTCACTTTACATCTGGTCGTGAATGGGAATCTCTTGAGGCTGAAAATCCCATACGAAATCCCATGTGAAGCCAAACATCGCATCATCGCTACATTCTTTCCTTCTTAAAAGATGTTGCGGTATGAACCCAAGGTTTCGAGCACGTACAAACGTCACTCTCTGTTCATCCCGGTGTGTACCTGACTTCATTTTGGATGAATGCATGCAGATCCAGAGAGCCAGACATCGCACAACAGACCTCAATTCAACAGAAAATTATTTCAGAACTTTGAAAAAGGGATGCATTTTCCTTTAGTTTTGGGATTATGTCGTTCTGTCTGTAATCAAAGCCGCTTTTCCTAGAATGTCTTTTACTACAAAGCTCTTTTCACGGTATGTCAGTCATTTCACATGCCAGGTCAAAGTTACTACTGAAACGTGACGACGGAAGAAGATTGCATGAAAGTACCTGAGTCCTGTCCAGGAACTACGCTAATTAATCCCGTTGTTATGTCTGCTCTGCTCTATGTCGTCATTCTTGAGACGTCGCGACTCACGGTAGTATGGAAGAAAAGTACCAGAAAGATTCAACTCTTTGAGGTAGTTTATAGTAAGTTTAGGTAGGTTTTGGAAGTTGAAAAGCGCATTAATTCGTCCTCTCATCTACGATCTACCTTTTGCATACGGTGCGGTAATGTGTAGACTAAAAAACTAAAATGCCATGTGGTGGCCGAAAACGTGCTTTGCATTCATAATTTCACTCATGTGCATATTATATTCCAGTGCATAAGCAAACCTTCATTACGACACCTCTAGTTCTAGTACAAATAGGAACAAGAGAACAAAAGCTGGATTCTCATCATCTCATTGAATCTTCCATGCTGCATGCATTACAAATCTTTTGCTAATGCAAACACTTTACTCTTTTTACCAATGCCATGCCATTACACTACATTTTATTTGATGACGATGGATTTTGCCAAGGCTTTGGCTATGACGAAGAACCGAAAGTAATTTTTATGATGTTGCACGATGGTATTTGAATGTTTAAACGGTGAATCGAGTAGTAGAGCTTGAGCAATTATTGTTATGGTTCTATTCAAATACACACAAGCACGCCATGTATGAAGTGTTACATTACCAGACGTGAAAATTAAGGTAGTATGATGTCATGTGAGTCATGCAAAAGTCAGTTTCCAGCAGGTACTTTCCAGACAACTTTCAAAACGGAATATTTTATATCCCGTTTATACGTGTCTTGTCTGGGTTCACTTGTACCAAAATCTATCATTTATAGAAATGAGAATCAACAATCAACCGTTATGTTATGCCAGTCTGCCAGTTAAAAACTGGGCTATGTTAATAATGTAACACACAAAATCATGTCTGTTCGGAGAAAGTGGCATTTTCAACTATGGAATTTTAAAATTCAATATAATAACCAACATTGCATGAAAGCAAAGTCACTTCACGAAGGTAAACAGTGAACTCAGGAAAAGATACTAATAATGTTGTGAATATCGCATGAATGGGGTCGTAAATCCAGGAGACGAGACGGAAAAGTGAGTGACAACACAGTATTGACGAATAAACACCAAAAAGCCCAATTTAGTAAATTATAGACCGCTTGGGAGCTTTGAAAAAGCGTTCCGATCTGCGGTCGGTCATGGTTTCGGTGTCACTTTTGCAAATCCAATTTCGCGTTGAAGGGCTTTTTGTGTTTGATTTTCCTTTTCTGTCGTGCTTTGTAAATGATCATAGACAAGTTGACAGTTTCGCCCCAAGCCTTTTTCAGATGAGTTGACACGATAATAAAATAAACAAAGGAATTTCATCAAAGTGCCCCACAAGCTATGGCTGTTCTGTTACGGTTACCGTTGCTTATTACGTTATTACCTATTACTCACAGATTACATACTGGAAACTCGATTGTCCACATGGTTTAGGCAATCATGTGGAGCATGCACACGTGTGAACACTTAATTGTCCCAAAAGTACTATGTAGTACAAGCAAAATGAATAACGATTATTTGTCATTTTGTGTCTGTCATTCCCTCAGAAAGCTTTTGACAGGCAAAAATTACAAGTCTGGATGGGAAGCTTGTGTGAGTGTGTGTGCGAAGTGGATTCACTCCATTCAATTCCTACATATACACAAACAACATTAAAGTTTGTTATTTCTTTTCGCGTGCTCTCGTTCCCGTAACGCAACGTGATGATGATGTAACATAACATGGGAATTGGTGTGCGGATTCACGTCACCCCGTACGAGTTTCGTTTCTCCAGTGCATTTGTCCCGGTTTGAAGGCTGGAAGAATGACGCAAGTTTTGAGACTACCCTGTAGTTGTCCAGAATGCGAAACTCAATGCTGGAAATGGTGTACTGGATGAAGGAGCATCAAGTGCTGTGTTGAGTCTGGCATGAGGCAGACAACGACCAAAGTCACGACATGACCAAAAACTCTCGTCGTCGTCGTTCGATACGTCTCTTTCGAAAAAAGGACTTGGATGTGATGTGTGTGTGAGTGACGCTGGACTTGCTGCGCACACTGTACAGTCAATAGTGACTAGTGAAACATCCACCAGTGCTTATTTGCTGTAGTAAAAAAACTAGTGAAGTGAACGAAACCCGAGTACACACACAACACGACGACATTCCTATTGCCGTTTTGCTTATAGCTGCGATTACACTCCTCTTTCCCTGGTCCAGTACACATTTTGTGTCTTCCACACACACACGGATGCAGACGGTCGGTGACGATGACGGAGAGTGAATCCTCGTCTCCTTTCCTCTAGAATTTCATTCACACCCGACTCAGGGCTGGGGAAACACAGGAAGAGAGTCAAGTGACCAATTGAACTCATCCTGTGTCGGTGGGACAAGGTCACGGACCATATAAACTATAATCCCAAGGTCCACTTCCAGTAATAAGTTTCCAGTGTCATATAGTTTTTAGGAGTGTCATCCTCTCTCACCTGATTTTATGAATGGTCGGGTTGATTGCATTTATTTTTGATTGCTAATACAAATTGGGTTTATGGATTTTTTTTTAAGTTTATGACTCTATTGACTCATGAACCTGGAAGTGGAAAGGACAAATTGAAGTACTAGTTTGTGGCAGCTGACGTACGAACGTGACTTGTGGAATTGTTTCGTTCGTGTTAATTTGTGTGACGTGGTTGAGTTAATGTTAGTACACTTCCTACTTGAAAGACTTTGACTGCCAAGACGTTAGTTGAGTATAGTGACCAGCTCGAAAGTGCCATACACACGTAAACCGTAAATCACAATAACTGTAAGGGAAGGTGTACTTGCTAAAAATAGACGGGAAGAATTAATTTGAGAAGAGTTGACAATTTACATTGAGGTCATGATGGCGAGTAAACGACAACAATGCTACTTGTGTGATTTGCCACGAATGCCGTGGGCAATGATACACGATTTTGGGGAACCGGTGTGCCGTGGGTGTGTCAACTATGAAGGTGACCGCATTGATCTTGTTCTGGAGACGGCGAGACAGATGAAAAGGGCTCATCAGGCAGCGTTTCCTCAGGATGGAGTGGCGGTGACAGCTCCGAATGTCGTTGGGAATAGACAACCTCAACAAACTCATAAGAATGGGGGGAACATGTTTCAATTGCCACATCATCCTCCGCCACCGGTGCATGCTATGTCAGTGTCTTCCTCTTCATCGTCTTCGTCCCATCACGGGCATGGAAGACAATCCAATGCTGTCATGCCTCCAATTGCAACTTCAGTTCCTCAACAACATTCTGTAACTGCCACTGCAATTAGTAAGTTTTTACTACTTTCTATATTCAGTCTGTATCTGAATTCATTCAATGAGCATACTTGTACAACTTGTAGTACTGTACTTGTACTGTATATCGTGCACGTATAGTTCCGGGGAAGAAAGAAACCAAAGAACAACCCGGTTTTGGTTGATACACTATCATATTTATACTGCTGTGGTTTATTGCCGTTGTAGCATTCAACGAATTCAAGGACGTGTTTGGTTAGTTAGTGCGTTGACAAGTTGACATGTGTCAAAAAGACAATGACATCATCATGGGCGCAGGACATGTCATGACATGAAAAGCATTACGATTACGGCATCCTCCATGTGGAGTTTTCAGCTTTTACTATTTGATTCCCTGTTTACAACTTTACAAGCCGTGGTTTTGGTTTGTTGCATTTACAGATAGGATTTGAACTTGTCAGTTGTCAGACCGAATAAACCAAAAAGCCCATTTTTAGATTTAAAATTTCTAATTGCAGAATTTACTTTGATTTCGTGGTGGAGTGTGGGTTGTTATTTTATATTAGTAATTACTATATTTGCGGAAAGCGCGGTGAACCTACCTACATATACTTCATATACAACATACATGGTCATCTTATCGTCCTATCCTTGTTTTGTGACCAGGTTATCATGAGTCTTTCCAACGTATTTTAATAGAGTTACATTGTTGAGTGTGGAACCGTCATCATCACTGTAGCTTTTGGCTGTATACCACAGTACAACAGTTGTTCCATATCAGGCAGTTGGTATGTACGTATTTTTTTCCAAAATATGTGGTCTTATCTTTAAGTGGAAGCTTATCATTTTCACTGGACTTTCATGACGACGAATCAAATGTTATCTGTGGGTTTTCGAGTAATATAAAACAGAAAGAAATCAGGGTGGTTTCTGTTTGATTATTGGGAAACGTGCCACGATGATAAGCATTGTCAGTAGTTTTCGATTTGATGACGCTGAAATTCAAGTGCTGATGATTTTGGCCGGTATCTCGCCGTCTTGTGTACAAATGCTGAGTGGACAGTCTCGGTCGTAGTTGTATGAATGCGATAAATAGTAATATGGCTCTGACTAATTTTCTCTTTTTTATCTGTGCAACTTCAATGTTGCTTATCAGGGTGGGCATAGGTCGACAAGAGACACACAGGCAATGATAAGCCATTATCTTGTTTTTCATGGTTGTCATCATTCATTCGTTTGTTATCTTGTTAACCTCTTTTTAAATCAATACACTTCCTCGATGAATCGAACAAAGTATAAAATTAGATTATTATACTATAAGTATATTAATAATGTTACTCAAAAACTCAGAATGCATTGAGCATTAATTTTCCTTTAACGTTATTCGGAAAGATGAGCCATGCCATGATTCTCAACCTCATGCAAATGCAATGAGCTGATGCACTTTGGTGACTGTAGGACTGGAGCCAGAGCGGAACCGGAATGTAAAGTCCACCGGCGAAAAAATGGTTGCATGATGCAGATGACTCAAGAGTTCAATGATAGGAACATTTGGACAAGGAGAGAATCGTGGAAGAAAACTTTGCTTCTTCATGCTAAGGTCAGGTCATGCAATCCACATGGCATGGCATGACCAAACCAAATGAGCATCAGTACCATTAAATGCTCTTCGTTATGTTTGCTTCTTATATCAAAGTTTACTATAAGAAGGATTATAGTAAATACAGTTCATTAAATTCATTAAGTAAGGAAAGTGGGCACGGACGTACGGAACATACGGACATTCATTCCTGGAAGCAAGAATGTTTTGAAATAAGCTGGAAACTCAGTTTCGTTGCATGCGAGTTATATTAGCTAACACAACTTGTCCATAAGACTTTTTTTTAGGTCCGCATGAATCCCATCGTATCGTATCGCATGATTCTCATCTCAATACAATGATGTGTGTACAGTTCTATGCGTTTTTAGAAGCAAAAGTAAACAACTGTACTATTGTTCTGTCCGGGGAGTAAATATATAAATGTAGACGTCGTTGATGTCGTGTTTTCTGTGGTGTGACTGATGATGACGAAAAAGTTTAAGAGGGGCAGTAGTGTGGTCAACCAACCTTCGTAGTGAATGGGAGTGAACATTCATGTTTAAGTTTATCTGGACTGCGGACGTGGAATGAATGTGCGTGTTTGTTGTCTTATGTTTGACTTAAATGATGTAATGCTTTTTTCATCTTTTTCTTGCAGGAGGAACAGCTCCAATGATGTTTTCACCAATGCGTACCGGTATCATGACAGTCGTACCTCAACAGCAAGTTCACCACCAGAGTCAGTCACAAGGACAGCAGCAGCAACAACAGCAACAACAGTCGCAACCACCGTCTCATGGACGGCCGAACTCATTACCTCCTACGCCCATTTCTGTAGGAATCAAGCGACTCTCTGAAGAAGACCCGGAGCAAAACGGCTTGTGCGAACCGAAACGGTGAGTGATAGACAAAGAGTACTTTGTAGTGTTAAGATAAAAGTAGTAGATACATATAATAAAAAAGGAACCACAACATCCTCTTGAGTGAATTTGAAATCGTGAATGAGTGGGATTTGTGGAATTGGATGCACTTTGTGTGGAAGCTTGAAAAATGTCTTGGCATGCTCCAGAGGAGATCGTGAGAAAAGTGTGCATGTTCCAGAAGCATGAGCACGAATTATGATGAGAGATGCATGCAACATTTTTTCTGGTATGAATCGTGTGCACGAATAGATTGACTCCACCAATACTAAATTGCTGCATTTTTTCATATTCTTTTTTCAGAATTGTGTTGGAAGAACAGGCGGTTGGACGCCCACCTTTGTCCAGAGGAGAGAGTCTTCCAGCTGGTGCAGACGCGAGTCTCAATGCAGGGAAAGACACCAAGCCTATTCGAACTACTTCTTTTGACACTTCCACTCTGTATGCGAAACAAGGAAGCATCACCACCACAAATGGTACACTTACTATGTGATACTAGTACTTGCTCTAACAACTATTCATGCATAGCAAGTGATTCGAGCATAAGCAAAGGCCAATTCGGTGTTTTTAGCTACAATGGACACCAATCTTGTATTGTTGTAAATTGAAGCGATACGTAAAAAGCTTTTCCCTTGCGTGCACAATTCTCTTGAGTCCGTCCAGTCACTTTTCATCCATTGCTTTTCAAGGACGACTTCCCACACTCTTTTATGATCTTACTCACTTAGCGTCGCGCGGGCTCGAAATCTTTATTCTGTCCTGGATTGCTGTTGTGCAATCCTCGTGTCCCACTTTACAATTTACAGTCCTGCAATTTTTTGCTCAGGTTTTTAGCAATTTATAGTGCAATGTTACAATCTATGCTTTTATGTTTTTGCAGTAAGTCGTCGTCCATCTGGTTCATCTTCGAGGCATGGAAATACACCACCAACTGCGGATGGAGTGGATGTAGCTGCAAATGCTCTGAAATGTACGTTATGTCAAGAGAGATTGGAAGACACTCATTTCGTTCAGTGTCCTTCCGTTCCAAATCACAAATTTTGCTTTCCTTGCTCGAGACAGTCGATTAAGAGACAAGGGGCAGGCTCAGAGGTTTGTTTACCAATTCATGTTCAATTTAGGTCAATTCAATTCCTGTATAAATTTAAGAACAGCGAATTCATGGAATTTTTGATTTGTTCTGTAGGTTTATTGTCCTAGTGGTGAAAAATGTCCTTTGGCAGGGTCATCTGTTCCTTGGGCATTCATGTCTAACGAAATTTCGACGATTCTTGGGGAGCCAGACACAACTACTAAGAAACCCACCAAGGACACAAGAGAGACTTGAAGTATGAAAGTGATTCACCCACCGAAATGAGTACAGTTTATAAGATTACATTGGATGGTTTCATAGAAATGTTTGGTTCACGTACAAAAAATTACAAATTTTTTAAAACCATTATTGACAGACAGTTGACAAATTGAAATTAGAGACTTTTTTTCAAAAAAAGTTAGTTTTGTTTAAAATGGATACAGGTGTGCAGTATGCACTAGGTTGTTTTTGCTGTTTCGTACTGGTCACTATACTATATATTTTAATATGCAAACAATGAAAACAATACAGCTGCAACTATAGTTTGTGTGAAACAAATGATTGTTACAGTTTACCAATTTAATACAATACCAATATGCAATATAATTAATATAATTTTTCATGGTTCTGGGACTTGGATATTGTTAAATCTGACATTGAAGTGCGTGCCATAGAAAGTGGTTTATTAAAACTACCAGTTAAATCTACTGAGAACAGGCATTATAATTAAATTAGTCGGTAGAATTTTACATTACAAAAGTTAGTTATGTTTTGACATGAAAACAACTTACAAACAAAAATAAGTATGCCTACTGCCTACACTGAACTGATTTGTTGGTGTATGTTGAATTTGAGGGATAACTATTGTTTAAGGGACGACGAGACTAGTCAAGTTCATTACATGCAAAAATGTCCAATGATGATTTATTCGAATGAAACGAAAAACTTTTTGACTGGAATGATTTTTTGAAAAGAAAATGTTTGGAGATTATGACTGCACTAATTTTGTTCCTGTCGCAATATGCTATTTTTATTTTTGACAGTAACTAAAATGCGAATTTGATATTATGGCTTGAAAGAAAATTTTTGTTTAACAATGATGAAAGGAACTTTCAATTATATGACTTGTGCGATTGGAAAATTGTCGTTGTGTGACAACGACAATGTCTAATGTACCATTTTTGTGCTAAGCTAAGGGCATTAATATTATTCTAAAGGCTTTAACATTTAAAACATACTATTCCATTTTTTGATGTTCAATAATAATAATATACGAAATATCAATAAGAAATTCCTGTGTGCAAATTTCTTGGTGTTTAATTAGGTGATTTATCCATACATTTCTTGAAGAGGAACTCTCACACTCGCTGTAATTTATCTTTGTACAGTTCTCTGCTCAATGTGGCATTGTTCCATGTACTACAGACTACAATACACGATGTAGCAGCTTGCTATTAATCCTTAAATGTGTTTTTCGTCTTAGTTTTTGTTGTTATTTCTTGTTTATTCAGCTGTTAATTCCTAGTGTATTTACATTTATACGATGCTCATTATTGCCTTTATTGCATTGTATGCATTCATACATCCTATCACCCCTTCAGACTTGTTTCAACATTCTAAAATTACCTGAAACCAATTCATTGAAACTTTGTAACCTTTCAAATTCCTGGTATTGTATTAATTGAATTAGTGTAATATTGTGTAATGGTGTGCATTAGTTTGTAATAATAATTTTCTGTGTCTTGTGCATTGTACTTATGATTTTTATGTATACAAAAGAAATCATGTACAATTTTGTGGAGATTTTCAAAGTCGCACATAACATAACATCATCCTTTTGAACTTTACAAGCAATGATTTTCTGCAAAAAAAGACCCAAGGAATAATAAAATATGCAAATATGATTATGATTATATGCCAAAATATTCTCACAATACCTATTATCGATGCATTGAATCTTTTATTATTAGCAGCATTTTTAGAAGTAAAAGTAGGGATTCATAAAATTCCTGTGAGCGTCGCGGCGAGAACCCTTCGCATGTTCGTATCTGCCATTTGCTTGACAACGGTGACTCACTTACCATAACCCATAACCCATAACCCATACCTTAGCAACCGGGACAATGGTAGTGAAAACAAATAGGTGCGTGGGACTTTTTTATTTCGTCAATCGGTGAGTAGGTTTTCTCGGTTTTATTCGTAGAAGTGTAGAAGTAGACGTAATTGTATAGGTAATTAAGTAAATAATTAACATCTTATGGTTACATTTAGTAAGTTGGATATCTCATTGGTTGGTTTGGTTGGTCAATATTCTGACAACTGCATACAAGTGTCTCTTGGTCTTTTTGCATTGTGGCTTTCTCAACCTGTGGCGACTGTAGTAAGTTTCCGAAACAACTTGGAAATATTCAATTCATTTCAATAATCAGTTATTAGGTTATTACTTCAACTATTGTTAATTGCTATCTAATGTCTAATGTTCTAAATTACCTTTAGGAATTGAATTTTCAAAATATGGAGATGGGGCATGTTGGAACATTTCTCCGATCAGCCATTGTGAAAGATCCCTTCTGTTTCGGAGATCTTGGGCCAGCACACATTTTGCAAATTGAACGAGATTTTCCTGCACTATTTCAATCATCATCATCTACTTCTATTGTCGAACAAAACGAAACGGGGAAGCAAAAGCCTAGAAGTGAAAAGACCATTCCTGTCGGTCCTATACCTTCGTTTACTGTTACAAAGGTTAAGGAAACTGTGAGTCTCAAGGATGTGCCGGACTTTCCAAAGGCAGTTAAGCCAAAACGAGTCATTCCTCTTAAAAGTAGTGGAATCATGTCGAGGGCTTCAACTGCATCTATTCACTCGGAACCGAGACGTCCGATTGTTCCTCATCCATTTCGATTTGAGCATCGACAGCTTTGCAGTCCAAGGATTTCTCGACCTTGTCGACCATTGCCAAACAAAGAGAAATCAGTGGACACAAATGCATATGCTCCTGACGAAGACACACATGCGTGCAATCACGGTCATCCAAGAAAACCGCCGATACCGCCCAGAGTTATTCTGAAGAGGCCCAGTACTGCTGAGAGCACGTCCAGAACTTGTCCACAGTTATCTCATCGTCCAGCCACGGCGACTTCTGCACCATCAACAAACAAAGGCTTCATTAAACCAAAACCAATACTTGTGCGCTCGGAATCAAAACCACGCTTAAATACGATGAAACAAAAGCAAGTCGTTATAAAAATACCACCAACTGAAGTTTCTCAAGACAGACCAGAAACTAGAAATAGTGATTCGACAGGTGTAAATGTCAAGTCCAAATCTAACATTGTAAGGACTTCAAACACCACTGAATGTGTGATAAAGCGTGAAAGCTCTCAACGACCTAATGTTCAAGGGTCACGAAATGTGAAATTAACAGGCTCTAAGAATAAATTAACAATTGCACC